>VMDR010017126.1:0-20428 GCA_007922815.1 Macrotus californicus | reverse complement strand
TTCATTGCAGCACTATTTACAATAGCCAAGACATGGAAGCAACCTAAGTGTCTGTCAACAGATGATGTAGATGGAGTACTATCAGCCACAAACAGAAGGGAATCCTGTCACAACAACATGGATGCATGGATGTACCTTGAGGGCATCATGCTAAAGTGAAATAAGCCAGGCAGAGAAAGACAAATACTGTATGATCTTATGTACACGTGGAATCTTAATTAAAAATTCATAGAAAAAGAGATCATATACATGGTTACCAGAAGTGGGGGGAGGGGAGGAGGAGCACAGGGAATAGGATGAAGGTGGTAAAAAGGTTCAAACTTCCGGTTATAAGATAGATAAGTACCAGAAATGTAATGTACCACATGATGACTATAGTTAATGCCACTATAAGGTATACGTAAAAGTTGCTCAGAGAGTAGATACTAAAGTTCTCATCACAAGGAAAAAAAATTTTATCTTTTATTTTTGCTTTTGTTTCTATATGAGATGAAGATGTTAACTAAACTTATTATGAAAATGACTTTGCAACATATTTAAATCAGGTCATTGTGCTGTACACCTTAAACCTACACAAGCATTGTATGTCAAATATATTTCAATAAACTAAAAGAATACATACATTAGATTTTGAACTGCTGAAACAGGAACAGGACCAACACAGATGAACGTAGAGTAGTGAACACCAAAGCTGTCCTTCCTCAAATGGCCTTTGACTCTCTGAAAGTAGCCTGTAATTTTTTGGTTTCCTACAGGGACAAGGAGAGGGTGCCGTCTTCTAGCCCTGGAGACCTTGCTTAATAGATAGAGTGACGGGGTCGATCTCCCACACGGTCTCCCTCTCCCCCAGGGAACACATGTATGGTCACTGATGTCACTCACAAAGAGAAACTAACACAAAGGGGAAAAGAGTTCCAGAGTATATTATGGGTAAACAAATTACTTATTAAAATATAAACAATATCAGCTCAGATTGCCTGGGACAGTCCGTTACTACTAAAGTACTAGAAGGCGACTTCTTTCAGATGTAGTTTTCTAAAGAAAACTCTGAAGTGCACTAGGTCCCAGAGCCTGAACTTTGACAATTATGTGAAATAAAGGACAAAGACAGGGTTATCGATAATAATAATTCATCAATGGGAGTGTGTTCTCTACCTTTCAATGTGTTGTGAAACCTTCCAATGGCACCATTGTCCCCTTAGATGGCCAGGCAACCCCCCGGGAATCTTTGTTGCCTTCCTTGAAAAACATTTAAAACAAACAAGCCCCTTTCTCTTCCCATAGACAGTACAAGCAATATTAATGGTTATCTACCTGTGATAAGCACAACAGTCTCATTTTACCTGACTTGAAAGGGTCATCTGTACTGTCAAGCCCAATTAACTTGTCTTACCCTCACACAAAGGCGGAAGGTTACTGAAAGGCCACATCTTGCCTTATATCTTGGCTGCTCTGGTACAATGGCTTGATCAAAGGCCATCAAAGCATCAGACCAATAAAGGCAGACCCTGCTTTTTTTGGATACTGGCATAGTGCCACTCATGGGAGCCTCTGCGTTCTTATTGAAAGGCTCAGACGCCAAGACAGGATTTTATATATACAGGTCTTCCCAGAGGTTGAGAGAGGCCCTGGGCCACTTCCCAACTTTATAACAGGGTTGTAAATAATTGTGGTGTATTTTAAATGTTTATGGTTAATAAATTAATGCTTTTGATACAAAAGCAATGCAATATAATTGAGCTTCTCATAAGGTAATTACAGGATTTATAAAAAACATTGAATTTCAAGTAGCACATCATAGGTGGGATACCTGTAATGAGACAGAAGCTTAAATTTGAATGATGAACATCTTCTGTCAATCAGACTTCCTTTGGGAAAAAAGAACCAAAAGTACATAGTTGAAGCCCTGGATTAATGAGAAGCCTGAGTCAATTACAAATCAATGGCTCCATTGGCATATGTCCTATATGTGCATATTTTAAGTTGGTCACAAAACCCAAGTTACTTTTCTGGTCCACATATCCTAAGTCAGTGCTAAAAATCCACTGGACACTCAAGTATCTGTTGGTGTATTTGGTGCTGTTTAATAGATTTCTAATGATAGAAGGAAATAAACAAAAAAAAGCCATTTATTTATTTTTCTGTTTCTAGGAAAGCTCGACTCTAAGTCACCCTAGATGCTTAGCTACATGTTCATGCCAGCATGGTTCTTGCTTCCATTAATGGTTCATTTTGATGTTTATAAATCTGAATTTTTGAAGCAAAATTAAATGGGACTGGGATTATTTGATCTGGAAGAAAGGAGAATTTGGCAGGATTTCCAGATGTCCCATATGGATAGGGTTTTCTGGTAATTCTGTTTTTAGAAGAACAAACAAACACACACATGCACACATGCACACACATGCCATTGCTCACGTGCACTTACACATACAATCATTGAGTCCAGATTAAACACTACAGGGCATTACTGTTAGCACAAGTCTTTGTCAAAATATGTACCATGTTCTACAGATTTAGAGCTGGCAAACCTCTCAAGGATGAACATTGATAAGGGTCTTTAAGTATCTAAACATCTTCTGTATAAAGTTGAAAAACAGAATTTTTACATTTCCGTTAAGGATATAAAAAAAAAGTGGATTTAACTAGGTTGCTCCAGGCATACATTCCAGACAGAAGAACTTTTACACTTCAGAATATATTGCCATGAAAACTTGTGGATTTGTATCCTCTGGTGGAATGAGGATATTAAAAACGAAACCAGATAATTTTCTTTGATGTAAGTGGTTTGATCCTGACTCTGGTACAAAAGAGAAATGAATAAAGAAAAAACGTTCAAGGTCCAAAAGTAGGTTAATGTATTACTGAAAAATTAAATTTAACTTTCCTGAAATAGCTCTAATACCTTTTTTTTGGCTACTCCTTTCTGATGGTACCAACTCAACTGGTCAGACTGATCACTGACTTGCATTTTAAAGGTACACCTGAATGTATCTGTTTTCTTTAAATTAGTTCAGAGTTGGAGTTCTGTTGTCCTGATGCATTTTGGAAACGAAAGTTTAATACTTGGGAAGGAAGTAAAGCCAACAAGGGATGAACCAGGGATTACTGTGAGCCACGTTAGCTGGACTAAGGGGATGACAAATGGGCATGGTAGAGAACAACAGAACTTTGAACAGAAGCCCTTGTCATTCTTTGGAGTATGAGATGGTGGTCCTTGTGAGCAGGAGAAGCCCTTACTGTGTCTAATCAAGACAAAGAAAAGGTTGGGTGACAGAAGCTGAGCATAGGACATAATGCCTTGACTCTTGTCTTCTTTTCTCGCCCCTCTCCAAGTGAGTAGGCAGAGCTATTGGTCTAGGTAAATGGCGACACCAAGGTCTCTGTGTCTGGTGGTGGCCTTAACAATTTTTGTAGGTATTTTTGGACAAAAGAGAGGTTTATAACCTATCAGTGCATCAGTTGGACAAATGGTTTTGGGAATGTCTTTTGGAACAATTGTCTACACTGTTGGGCAGGATTGGGTCCCCCAAAGATGTCCATGTCCTAATTCTTGAAACTTATGAATATGTTACTTTATATGGCAAAGGGAAATTAAGGTTGCTAATCTGCTGATGTTAAACTAGAGAGATTTTCCTGGATTATCCAGCTGGGCTCAACGTAATCACAAGTGTTCTTATAAATGGAAGAGGGAGGCAGTAGAATGTATCAGGATGGTGTGGGATGAGAATGACTAGATCTACTTTTGCTGGCTTTGGAAAGAGAGGCAGAGGACCTGGAACCAAGGAATGTGAGCAGCTTTTAGAAGCTGGAAAAGCCAAGGAAATGGATTCTTCCCTACAGTCTTCAGAAAGAATTACAACCCTGTCAACATCTCGATTTTAGCCCAGTGAGACTTACTTTGGACTTCTATTGTACAGAACTACAAAATAAGTAAGTTTGCATCACTCCAAGTCACTAAATTCGTGGTCACTTGTAACTGCATTCACAGAAAACGGATATACCTGCCTTTGCAATTCCAAATGACATTCCTCTCACCACCGTAAGTAATCCACTGGGGAAGGACACCAGAACCATGAGTACTTAGTAGCCTTACCCATGGCAATGAAGATTATTTGTGATGCTGTATTCTTCCACCCCAAAACAGAGACACTGACCCACCTCACAGCAATATACACTTACTTGCCTCCCCTGCCTCTCCAACAAAAGTCCTCTTCACTGGCCCCTAAGTTGGTGATTTCACTTTCCTTTTCATCCAGAGTACACATGATAGAAGGTTTTTCACATGCCTGACACATATGGTTGGGAGTACTCAGGGCCAGGCTCAAATCCCTGGGAGTGCATTGTGACTCCAATCGTGTTATTTAACCTCTAGTTCAGGATTGGGGACACAAATGAGAGGTGAGTTTAATTGAAATAACCATTTTCATTCAAACGGAATGCAAATCATATGCAACAAATACCCCAGACCTATATTCTAAGATGTTAAGTACAATAAGTGGCAGTTCAGGCTAAATAAGAAGTTGATTTCCTTTCCTCTCCTTCTAGTTTGTGGTGTGTGTGCATGTGTGTGTGTGCACTTGGGGTGCATTGAACTCACTAATATTCAGGAGTGAAAAAACTAAAAGTTATCTTTGTGAAATGGGTACAGGGTTCACTCACCAAACCTCTCTTTAGTTTCCTTTCCTGTAAAACGCAAGTGAAAATAGAATGATCTTATGCATTAGCACAAGGAACTGGTGGCAAGGAAAGAATGCTTTTGAATTATGTCATGTCCTCTGGAAATAAGAAACTGAGATCTGAATGAGGAGTACCCCATCTACCCTCTATCCTCACTAAATGCTGCGTGTTATTGGTCTCTAGCATTTTTGGTGCTATAACAGCTGAAGTTTATTGCATACTTACATGAATTATTACATTTAAAACTCCCATATTACAAATGAGAAGATGAAGCAAAAAGAGATGAGGAAAATTACCCTGGACAATGCAGTTAGCATTTGGTGAAACCAGGATTAAAATCCAAGCCTCTGGGACTTCACGGCCCTAGTCCTTAACTGTGGAACTTTATCGGTCTCAAAGTATGTGCTCTACTATGAGAAGAGATAAGCTTAGCATGTGATATTCTTGCACAACATGACATTTACATAGGCAGGTGCCCTCACACCAGGAATGTTCCCAACTTTCTTCTCCACCTACCCAAACTCTGCTTAACACTTCGAGTCCAACTTCCATTTCCTACCACTCAATTTTCCTTACCTCTGCAAGCAAGTCTGTGGGAACTGAATAATCATTACTGTCTCCTTGCACAGGGCTTTGCACATAGTAGGCAGCTGCTGGGTAGTATAAATCCCTCTGTTCCTCGTCTCAGAAGAGTGGGACTTGAATCTCTGCTTTCCCATATCCTAGCAATGTCGCCCGAGATTCAGTGACCTCATCTGTAAAGAGGAAGCAAAAAAAAAGAAAAGAAAAATCAGTGATACTCATCTCATAGATTTGTTAGGGAGATAAAATGAGCTATTGTTCATAAAAGTATTTTGCAAATTAAAGTACCGTTCAAATATGAGGGATAATAGGATTAAGTCAAATAAGTTTTGTATTGCATTTCTTGAACTAGTCCTGAGATGTTCAGCTGTGTCCAATCGTGCACAAGCATATTATCATGGATGCATCTAATGCCGTTGAGGAAGGCTGCCGAGATCAGGATTGTTTACCCTGGTAAAGAGAAGGCTGAAATGAGTTTTCAAAACAAACCCCAAGTGCTTGTCTGTTCAATAGATAATTGTGAGGAACTCTATAGAGTCTCTGGCTTCAAATTAGAGCAAAAGGGATTTGGTCCAGACATAAGGAAATGCTTCATGAATATAAAGACTGTGAAACCTACTATTAAGGGAAATTGTGGAGACAAATAACAGCCACAAATAGGTTACTTCATGCTGCCAAGTTGACCAAGGAGAAAAAGAAACATGTTTATTTTTCAAAATGTAGATGTTCTAAAGCAATGAAATGTCTTCCCTCAGTAAACTGACATATTTTTTGGTCTTGATGGCGCTATAAAATTAAGTCCTTTAGAAAAGATTTAAAATATATGAGATGACATCTCTTCTGGGGAAGAAGAGAAAAACAAAAATGAAGAGATATTAAAAATGGAACTACTCAAAAATACATATTTGTGGACTACTATAAAAATGTTTATAAAATCTCTAAGAAATTGTCTCAAGGAAATTAAAATCATCCCCTACAAAGAGATGTGTCTCTTCCCACTCAGATTGCCACCCCAACTGCCCACAACAATCACTATACACTGGAGCACCCAGCACCCATATGCTGAAATCGTGGACCACTGCACCCTACTTGGCATCGCAATTAATAGGAGGCTACAAGGCAGAGTGGCCTGAAATACCTATATGGATGTGACACAGAACAGGTGAAAACTTCAATGCCATTGGAGACATAGTTTCAGTCTAGCCATCCTTTGTATGTGTCTTTCAAAAGAATGGGACCATTCCTGTGACGACGGGATACTGACAGCAAGTGTAACCTGAGTCCAGTTAAAGGTCACTGACCGTGCTCCACACTCTACAATGAGCTTATCAGAGCCATCTCTTGAAATAATAGTTACTTCCAGGTCTCCTTCATCTTCTTCACTCTTTGCCTTCCTCCCTCCTCCCCGACCAGAGCCCACCCTTCCCTCTCAGGCATGTATCCTTCAGCAAGGTTCTCTCTTTTCTTGGGCTTTCCTGTTGCTGTCACAAAGCCCTCAGTGTCCTTTATGGAGCATCTTAATCTAACCTTGAGTCAAAGGCCATTCTTGCCTTTGGAAAAAGAAAGTTCCCCCCCGCCAATTTAACATCTCTCTTTAAAAAGGAGGGGCTGTTGTTTTAAAACCAACACTAAATTAACAAATACTGAAGACAATTTCTAGACTAAGCTATGTCATCTCAGTTCCCTTAGCGAATCTGAGAGTGAAAAATGTTTTTACCAATATAAGGAGCCTGCCCCACAGGCCGCAGGCATTTGCCTTCCCCGTGTACCTGACTCTGTATTCCTAAAATACAGAAGTGGTTTTTCAACAGATGCTTCTACTGACTCTGTCAAAATAATAACCAAAACAGACTGGTGCCATCACTGTGCCAGGTCTTATGACATGTCAGGCACTTATCTCGAGCAGCTGCATTCCTAGTTCTAAGATCAGCAGTTATGTGGAAATTAAAATGATCCGTCTTTTCTTGTAGCAAATGTAACTAGTTGATTGCCAAAGACAGGCTTGGTGGTGCAGAGAATTGCCAAAATCTCTAAGTCAACTATATAGGTATTTCTCATGGCTGGGTATACCTAATGTTGCTGTGTAGAGGTTATTCCAGAGCAGTTTATCCAGTTTCTTTGCAGAGTGTGTAGGGTGTTAGAGCATTTTAGGGAACTTGGAGTAAGTGAGACTCAGTAACTGAGCAAGTTAGTGGTCAGTAACTGTTCTGGGAAGGCCTGTCTTTTCTAAGCCTAGAACCCGTCCCCGCTTGCATCTCTGATGACTTTCCTCCTGCGCACTCATCACACCAGCCTCCTTTCTGTTCCTAAAACTTGCCAAGTCAGGCCCTGCTTGGAGCCTTTGTCTTTGTCACTCAGCATGCCTGGTACTCCCAGATGTATAGCCACTGGGTTCCCTCCTCACTTCATTCTGGTCTCTGTTCAGATTTGCCCCCGTCAGAGAGCCTCCCAAGCCGCCTCATCTAAGACAACATCCCTGTCACACACTGTCTCATACCCTTGCTTTAATTTTCTCTATATCTTTACAGATTTTGTTTTATTCATAGCTATGCCCTCAGTGCCTCACCCAGTATCTGGCACATGGTCAGTGCTCAATAAACATCACGAAACTAGTGAATAAATGACAGGCTGGTTGTTCAGACTAATGGGACTGGACACCTTCACAGATAATTACAGTACGGTCACCGCCAGAAGTCTTTTGATGGCTCCCTTCATTCCGAGTCTCCTTAACCTCAAACTCCCCACTGTCCCCAAACATCCTGCATCATGTGCTCTCTGTGATGGTGTGAAACCTCCTACTGCCATAGGATTATCTACTCATGGCTGGGAAACTCAGCAGCTTTCCTGGCTAGCGTCTGTTTAAAGATTGTAGGAAGGTTTCTTTCCTAAACGGATTCAGATCTAAACCAGGCACCCCATCTCTATGAGCATTCCACCCAAGCAAGTTGCATATTTTGGGAATATAATCAGACTCAAGCATAGTTCCCTCCTCTCTGATAAATTCTTATCTGAGTAAATTTAAGCTGTAATAACAATGGGATGATCTTATCTGTGAGAGTTTTTTGAAACATTCCCAGAAAAGTTAAAGAATTCCCTATTGAGTAAGACCAACAATATTCTTTCAGGATGCTCAGCTGCCATGATTCCTGAGAAGGAAGAGTCAGAGAACTAGTGAGCATTTATTAAGCGCTTACTAACTACCTTCCATGTAATGACCTAGAGATTTAGAACCTCACTTAGGCTTCCCACAGGATTCTGATTTGTTGTGCATTACTTGAGGCAGCAATCTGAATTCCAGTAGCCTATGAGCCTGTCTCTAGTACTTCAGGCAAGAGCTACAGAACCATATGGAGGGATGCCTCCACCCCCCAAAAAAAAACCAAAATTATCTTCTGGAGGGTTGGCCCCTTTTAGTCCAAGCTTCCTCCACTAGATGAGCGTTCTAGGAACCCATCTGGATCAGCATACTAGCTGGTGTTGTTGTGAGAGTCTGCATTTGGCCTTCAGTGAATTTTTTTGAGTCTTTCAACCTGTTTGCCCATTTCATGATGTATAATTTATGAGTGTTCAGCAGTTTTTGACAAAAATGGCATGACCCCCAGCCCCACCTTCCCCATTCACCTGATCTCTCTCTGAGTAACTTTTTTTGTTTGTTTCCCTGGATGAAAAAAAGTCTTCAAGGTTTTGCCACTGTGGAAGAGGTGAGACAAAAAAGGCAGAAGCTCTAAAAGGCATCAAAATCGATGCGTTCCTGAACTATTTTGAGCAGTAGAAAAAACATCGCGATAGATATTATATCAAATAGGTGTTACTCCCCATTGTATCAAATGAGAGTACTTGAAGGTGACTGAAGTTTAAACATGGAAGAATGAATACACATTTTTTCATAAATAAATTCTGGGTTTTTGGGGGTGCCTCCCCTCGTACATGCTCTCTTGAATGAATAACTATATTAGGTGGTGTGGAGCCTAAGCTGCTGTAACAAAGAGCCCATAAAAACATCACCTTCAATGAGAGAGAAATTATTTCTCTTTCATGCGATAGCCCACAAGTGTTCTCATAGGGCTGGAAAGGCAGGACTACCCTGCAAAGTCACCCAGGAACCACCGCTCTGTGAGGTCATGCCAGAACCAGGCTTATGGATTGATTCTGACAATGTAAACACATGTATCCCTAAACAGGTCCAATGCAGCTGGTCAATTGTTGCCGTTTGTAAGCTGGAAGGAAAAAGAAAAGAGGAAGTATAGGCTACGTACTTTTATCATTAATGAAAAGATTGAGAAGCTACAAATGCCATCTTTTTCTTCCATCCATTGGTGAGAATTCTGTCACATAGTCATTTTTGCAAAGGAGGCTGGGAAATGTTGTTGCTACCTGGGGGGTCATGTGCCCAATTGAACTTGGAAAGAGTTACATTATGAAGAATAAAAAGGAAAGAGTGGTTTTGAGGGGGATAGTTGGCAGTTTTTTACCAAACTAGATTATTAATTGATGAGCTGAATTTTATACCAAGGAATAGTCCTCGGGGCAATGTAATGAACATGTGCATGCTTTTGCCTGAGTAAAATCTTTTGAACAACCTTCCTGAGTTTGGAAAATTTCCCACTTTATGACTTCTGCTTCCTCATGAGTAAAGCTGATCATTTGTTTTTTCCAGGATCTGTTTTTTCCAAGTATGTGACCCAGGCTCTGCTGGCCTGACACACAAGTCAAGACTTCAGTGAAGAGGCGTGCAACATGAGGAGGTTTGCAGAAACATTTTCTGGTGGGGCTGGTGGCAGACGAATTTGCTTTGGGGAGAGCAGTGGCACCCGGTTCTGGTGTCAGTTATTTAGGCACAGATAACTCAGAAGAGGAAGTTTGACTGCTCTCGGCCAACTAAAAGAGTTTCCACCCCAATTTTTGACTGCGTTTGGGTTTCCTTTGCTTTGGACGTTGCAGTCAGAACGTAAATAGAAACTGATTGTGTGTTTATTATTACCCTCAGGCTCTTCCTAGAAGTAAGGGTTCTAACTTGGGACAGGGATTTTGGTTAACTTTTTAATCGGTTATGTCCTGGTAATGGTTTACGTGGGATAAAAGCTCTGCTTGCATTTCAGTCATTATGAACAGTGAGTCAACTCAGGACTGTAAGTGAGGTTTATTATCTTCAGAGGTTAAGGCAGTAGTTTCTGAACAAATTTTTTTTTTTAAAACTCTTGCTTAATTAAAGGGCTTCACTGGATTGTGTTCTTTGTCGTCAGAGAGCCCCATTGCTTGCTATTTCCTGTGTCAAACTTCCCTTCATCCCTCAGGTTTACGCTTATGACAATTAGAAAGGCTGCATCTCAGCCACTGCCACCCACACCTCTTGCCCACTAGCACAGATTTGATGTAAAGTTAAAGAAAACTCAGAAATAAGACATGGGTGGGAAGAACTAAGGACACTTGTTATGTTCTATAATGTTTTATTTATATATGTTGCATAATCTACGCCTGAAATTCCCTTTTACTCTTCCATAGTTACTAGTCGTAGGCCAGGCTCATACCTGTATCCAAACGACCAGACGCAAGAAGCATACCAGGCATTCACTGAACACTGGTTGAACTGAATTAAACAGGATTGAAATATGTATGCCCCACCGAGACATAGACTCCTTAAGGGGTCGCTTGGTTACAAAAACCAGAAACCTCCGTGAATAGGATAAATAGCTAAAGCCAAAAAAGGGAAACTTATTAAAGGATACATGCATGGATTTCCTTATGAGAGAATGCATGAAAAGTGGAAATTTACCAGGAATGAAGAAGAATGCCATTTGGGGTGGTAAAGTCCCTCATCTCTGAAAATTTGCCCCCCTCTCTCTGTCCAGGCTATTTGACTTCTCCGTGTATGTGACCGGGAACAGCGTTCTCAACCCCACGTGAACTCCTCTTCCAGCAACTCTCTGTGCGTCCCAACCTGTGCAACACCCGGGCACTGGCTTTCTTTCAAGTGTTGGATGGACATCATTGCCAAGCAGAATGCTTTCCCGCTGACCTTGGATGCTGCCTCACATTCTTTTTAATACAAAGCTGCAGGCGGCCATTACCAGCAGTTTGAAAATGATCATCTCTGTTCTAATTTGTGTTTCATCAGACAGTTCTCCAAAGATTTTGAGGTAGCTAGGGGTCTTCTGTGAGGACGTTGCCCTAACACTCAGTATCTCTAATTTCTTGCGTCATATGACAAGGTTTGCAGCCTCCCTTGCTCTCCTGGCAACAGTGGAGTTGCGTCAAAAGCTCATTTAACTTACGGACGTTCAGCAGTGCCTGCTGCAGCAAACATTGAAAATGAAGGTTCGTATAGAAATCTCCTCATCCCCTTGCCCCCTCCCTGCCACATTGACACTCACCATCCCCACGGGATTCACAGGGAACTAGGGAAGGGGAACCCATAGAAAACATACACGGGGAAACAGAAAGAGCTAGTTTTTGGCTTTTGACCTTTATGTGACCCAGGTCCAGGCAATATAAAATCGATTTAAGGAATTTACAAAGCTAAAGCTGACCATACATAATTTGTGGTATGGTGACTTTAGAACTGGTACCTCACTGAAAATGAGACTCCACTCTATGCTCTTCTGAAGGTGGTCCTATTTGCCCGTCTCACACTTAGAGAGTAATGTGTAGAGTTGGAAGCAGAACTCCCTATGTGGTCTCGGCAATGCAGCTGCCCTTTCATCAGTTCTAGCTGTGATACAGTTCTGCACATGCAGCACCTTGGCACTGTAGGGGTTACCGAAAACCCAGTCCTGCATCTCCCCACAGTTACCACCAGCAAGCCCAAAGATAGACACCCACTCATAACATGAGCTCAGATATAACCCTTAGCCCTCATCCAGCTCCTGTCCTCATTAGCCTTGAATTATCTTACCCCACTGGGTGAAAATCATACTCTAAGGGTGTGATTTCACTGTAACTTACAACATTTACAAGATAAGCAAAAGCACATTGAAGGGGACCCCGTACCGAGAAGATATTTAGTAAAGGTGAGCATCTCTTCTTCGTTGAGCACAGGTACAGGCCTTTACCTGAATCATCATAGCTTTTACTGCATTGTTTCGAGTCCATAGTTCAAGCTTGTCAAGACCCTTCTGGTCCCAAGCCTATTATTATCCCATGTATTTGCTATTCCCCCAAAGTGGGCATACTTCTGATTTGCCAGCTGACTTTCTGACAGCATTTTCTCACCTTTTCACAAGTCCAAACCAAGGGGAAATGGAAAGGTGAGATGCACTTGGAGCAAAACACAATATTGGCAGATATAAACTTCTCTCGCACTGTACAACAGAGTGCCACATGGTTGAAAATATTCTGAAATGTTATTTAATGATTTTTGAAAAACCACATGTATTGAAATAACTTTCTAGGCTGAAGATGAAGCTGCTTCTGCCTGGGGTGCCACGTGAGCACCCAGAAACTCAGATAACTTTCTTGTCCCTATAAATACTCCGCTGGGCCCGACAAGCAGTGCACTCAGACAGCCAACCCCCAACGCAAAGTCACCGCTGGGCCTTCTCACCCCAAACAATCAGATGTTTTTTATTTTTCTTTCTTGTTCTTGATTTCTTATCCCATAAAAGCTTCCTGCCTCCCTCCCCATTTTGCAGTTCTCAGAAAAGGGACTCTCTCTCTGAGTCATGAAGTGTTAAATAAAGTTTGTTTGTATCTCCTAAACGGTCTTCTTTAATCATTTTTAACACATGTAGCAAATTGAAATACTAGAACACAACTCCCATAGCTGGCCTGTTACATAGCAAATATTATCAAGCAAAGAACAAGAGGATTAACCATCCACTTCCTCCTTTGTGTCTTCTTTTAGGTGCACTGAGTTCGAGAATTGCCCCATCACCCTTCCGCCTCTGGTCTTGCTTCCAGCAGCGTTGGTTATAGTCATGCCTGTACTAAGCCTGCAGCTACAACGAGGCAGGAAAGCATACAAGTGATTCAGAAAGGCTCTGTCAGAAGATCCTCCAAATGCTTGTGGATGGCACATCCTAGACAGGAAACAGAGCCCCTCAAGAGAGTTGAGGCACCTGAAGGAAGAGTGAATTTACCTATATTATTTCAGGAAGATTTTTGGTACCATGTGATTATGAGAGAACAAAGTCCATGTGTGGGGTGGACAAGAAGAGAAAGAGAAGAAATGAATTTCTCAAACCGGGGAGAGAGCTCTGAAGAGAACTACCATGATGAGCATCAGGCTTAGAGTGGCTTCATTTCTTTTTTCCCTGAAGTTAATATTTTTTTTTAAGATTTTTTTTTTTTAGGAAGAGGGGAAGGGAAGGAGGAAGAGAGAAACATCAATGTGTGTTTGCCTCTCACACACGCCATGCTGGGGACCTGGCCCGTAACCCAGGCATGTGCCCTGACTGGGAATCAAACCAGTGACCCTTTGTTTCACAGGCCTGCACTCAGTCCACTGAGCTACACCTGCCAGGGCTAAAGTGGCTCCATTTCTATATGGATAATATAAACATAGAAAACAGGATTGAAACACTGAGCCCTAACATGCCTCTCCCTCCTTGCAATTTTCAAAGGTGAAGGTCAGTATTTAACAAACCGTAGATGTTAATCAACACACACACACACACACACACACACACACACGTGCACAGGCAAACTCATATACATATACATAACTGCTCTAGGATAGGGCATGGTGTCTGGAACCAGAGTATACCTGGTTTCAGTCCTTGCTTGGCCACTTGCTATTAACTGTGACCAAACTGGCATCATAATAAAGTGATACCACGTTGAGTTCTGTAAAGTTTATGCAGTTATTCTTTACAAGGAAACATTTGACCACTGACTTTACAGCTCTTAGCCAATTACTTCCACGATCCTACTAAGATTCATGGATATCATTTCCTTTCAATTATCTAGTGGACAAAAAAATTAACATAAAGAAAAATTCCATTTCTTGAGCTAACAATTCCTGGCTGTGCTGTTTGTTTATTCTACTGTTTTTTTTTTCTTTTTCAATAGTCAGAAAAAACAGGAATAATGGAAACACCAGTAAAAGTAACTCAAGTTAGAACAAGTAATGTGACCAGAAAACCAATTCCCACCTGTGATTTTATACATGAGAAGAAGGCATTGACTTTGTACTGCTATGGTGGGACGGTCCTTAGGGGTCCTCTGTCTTAGACAAGTTCTGTTAATTATCAGTCCAAGCTCTGAGCTGGAAATAGAAAGACGTCCAGCTATTTTAAAAAGGAAGAGACAATTCAGGGAAATAGGCTTTTTAAAAATGACTAGAAGGGGTGCAGGTCACCACCGAGGTTACCGAGCTCGAGAGCAAGCTGCCACTACTTGAGCGGCTTCTGCCACACCCAGCCGCCTCCCGACAGCTGTGCCCGCTAGCAGAAAAGGGTCAAAACTACAGATTATCTCTGCTAACGCTTGTAGGGGAAAAGCTAGCTGATAAGAGATTTTAATGCCACTGAGAGCAGGTGTTCGAGGTCCAAGGGGGCATGGCATGCTCATGATGTTTGGGTTTTCAGTCCTGAGCTGGTTACGGTGCTTTGTGTTCTGGGTGGTCAGGAAGACACAAACACTGAGTCACCTTTCAAATTTATGACCCTTTTTAATGAGACATACTAAGGTTTGGTATAGCCACTCTGCCTATTCCGTGTATGATTTTAAGAATGATAAAAACAATTTAAAAAACAAGACAAAAATATTCTTTACCACTAGGGAGAGAAACAAAGAAAAAAATTATTTAACTGCCGTTTCACCTTTACATTCTAGAAATGTCCAAACTAGCAGTTTTGGTGGCCTGTAAATTGAAGTGGAGGGAACATCAAGGTAAGTACCCCAGCTTGAGACTGGAAAGCACCTCTAGTGCTGCTCGAGAGGGTGGCTTGGGGAGTACCTGCTGTGTGCTTGCAGCCTGATATAAGTTGAAATCGAAAGTTGGCTCTGAAATACGATTTTTAAACCAAATTCATTAGGTTAAATCTTAAATAATAACAACAAAGAATTCTCTACATTTATTACGCAGGTGTCTTCTAGGATTTTAATATCAAGGCATATGCACTGATACTGTTTGTTCAAAGGTACCTTTCCTCCCAAGCTTGACCTTCTTGTACTGGGTTTCCCTCCTGCAATCTTAGACAAATAGTTGCTATTTTTTTCAGTTGACAGACATAATCTGAACTGCCATTCCTGTGCAGGAATGAGATTCAGGCGAGGACAGGCATGGGCAGGGGCAGGGGCAGGAGTCAATGTGCATGTGTAAATGTGCCATCTCACTCTGTTCTTGCTTCAGACTCCGGAGCAAGTGATGGCAGCAAGGCCCAGACGGAAGGCCGGCTGTACGCTGTCTCTTCCTGCTACAAGGGCATCTGCTGTGCTCACAGTGGTTTGTTTCTGACAGTTACAGATGCTGGGTCAACACTTGTTTTTTTCAAAATGACTCAGATCTTTATGTTCTTTTGCTCTAGGGTAATACCTATGACAAATATTAGGACGTGATGGTGCAGGGTTAGAAAGAGTGGACGTGACAACTAGCATTCACTGTAGGAATTAGTATCTGAAGCCTATAACTTTTCAAGGCTGATGACTCAGTTACCCAAATCCCAGATACATATGCATCATATTCCTACACATACCGACCATTTCCCTCAAGTATACATTGTTATGCTAGAGAGGTAATAAAATTTAATTTTATAACCACAATTTTTGCTGGAACCATGAGGTATAGTTGTGATCAATTCTAAATATGGATGGCACTATTATTAATTCCTCTTTATATCAAGGATTATTATATGCCAGGCACTTCCCTACAGTTTTGTGTGGGGCAATTCTGTGAGATAGGTATCATCATCATCATCATCATCATCATCATCATCATCATTATTATTTTATAATGGAAACTGATGCACAGAGGAGTTAAGTAATTTGTTCAAGGTCACACAGCAGTGGTATCATCAGAATCTATTACATCCCAGCCTTCTGGATCAGATTCCTCTGTAGGATTTTTGTTAATGCCACTGTTATCATTCTGGTCACCCACTCATTGTAGTGAGGAGAAAAACGAACCCAAGAGAGCTTTGAATGACTGTCCTGAGGATACAGATCTGGGTCATGGCAAAACCAACACTGTAACCACTATTGTTTTTTTTCTATCACATCGCACTTCGGCTTTTCACTGCCCATTGTTATCTATTGCTAATGCATCACTTTGTCGTATCTACTTCCTTCCTAGCTTTATTGACCTCTGTCCTTCCTTCCTATACCCATTGCTGTCATCCAGGTCCAGGTACTGGTTACTCTTTACCTAGGAGATTGTGCTCAATTCTGGCCTCAGGACTGCCTATTTCTCTTCCTTCAGTTGATTAGAAATGAGAACAAAAATATAGTAGTTACTAATTATAAAATCCACCTTTCAAAAAAATGCTGTATTTATTCCACTTGGTCATTTTCTAAATGTTTCCAATTTTCTACTTTCTGATTGATAATTATTATCTGTAAACATCTTTAAGCATTATTAATACTCAACTCTCCCTTATAATTAGATGCAATTATTAAAACATAGTTAATACTAAGCTAGAGTTTTTGTATTGTGCTGTGTGAGCCATGTATCTCTGCTAACTCATCCTTGACAAAAATGTCATATTTGTTACTTTTGCTCAACCTTCAAAAAATTTTAAAGATATAAATAAAACATGTTCATTGCAGAAAACTCAGCACATATAAATAATTATGGAAGAAAAAATTAAAATGCTTAGAATCATATTTATCCAAATTAAGCCTAACACACTGTTTCTTGTCTGTTTGCATATTTTTTCCATTTTTAAAGTATGAATTTGAAAAACACATTATTTTCCTCCTTGGTAAAATATGGATAATAATATCATTTTTTTACAAAATGGAGGTTGCCCTCCATTTTTACAAGTTTTTTTGACAGATAAATTGAGGATATATATGAACATACCTAGCACATAGTAGTTGCTCAATAAATGGTAGGAATGAGCTGTTTTTAGCCTTAACTCTTCTTTCTGGAATTAGTTTGGGTATCATGAATGAAATAGGGAAATAACTTAATTTTTTCCTAAATGATTAAGTAATTCATTCATTTTTTCAATTAAACTTGATTTTGAGGTAATTGTAGGTTTACATGCAATTGTAATGTATAATACAGACAACTGCCTTGCAGCCCTCACCCAGTTTTCCCCACTGTTAACCTTTTGTGAAACTATAGCACAGTACCAACCAGGACACCCACACTGATGCAGCCGAGATGTGTTTCTGCCACCACAAGGATATCTTCTGTTGATCATTTACAGCCAAACCCTCTTCCCTCTTGCTCCCACTGCCTCTTTCCTTCCCCGAGCACTCACTCACCTATTATCCATTTTTGTAATTCTGTCATTTCAAGAATGTTGTATAAATGAAATCACATAGTATGTAAGCTTTCTGGATTGGCTTTTTTCATGTAGCATAACTTTTCTGGAGATTCATTCATGGATGAATGTCTTTTTGGTCCTGTGAAGACATTTTGCTATTAATTTACTTACTGTACATTTTTTGTCAACTTAATTTTAATGTAATGTGTACAAATACAACTGACCCTTGAGTAACTATGTTTGAACTGACAAGGTATGAACTGCATGGGTGTAGTTATACACAGACTTTTTTCAATAAGGAAAAAAGCTAATAAAAATTTCTGTGGAGATTTGTGACAATATGCAAACTCACTCACAGATGAAACTTGTAGCTTAGAAATGTCAACAAACATAAGAAAAAATTACAGACTATGCGTAGATACTAGAATATCATACTACCATAATGTATGGACATATATTATAAAAAGTTAAAATTTATCAAAACTTGCACATGGAAACACTTACAGACTATGTATGATGCCATCTGCATCAAGAGCAGTGTAAGCAAATGTGAAGACACGGTATTGCATCATAACCACATAAAATTGGCTGTAGCACATGCTGCACTGCTGTGACAACTTTTTAGCCACCTCCTGTTGCTGCTGTGGTAAGCGTAAGTGTTAGGAGTATTTGCTTAAAATGCTATGTGACACTAACCTCCTTCGCATGAGCAGTCTGTTTCTCCAATAAGTTACCTACCTGGGTAAAAAGTGATCTCTCCTTGTAAAAAGTGATCTCTTGCATCTTTCTCCCTGTGATTAGTCTGTTACTGCAAACCTGGCCTAACACCACGGGACCCATTCGAAGTGCCACCAGTGATGCTGGAAGTGCTCCCAAGAAGCAGAGAGAAGTCAAGACCTTATAAGAAGAAGCTGAATGGCTTGATATGTACTGTAGATCGAGGTCTGCAGCTGTAGTTGCCCTCTGTTTCAAGATACATGAGCCCACCGTAAGGACCATTATAAAAAAAGAAAAAGAAATTTGGAAATTACACAGCAGGCTTGTGCTTTCTTGCAAAATATCTTTTAATCTTATAATGAAAATGTAGCTTGTGTGTGTGTTGCCTTTGTCTATAAGGAAGGCGTACCTATAGACTCTACATGACTTGAGAAAAAGTGAAGTCATTATATGACAACTTTTAAAGCAGAACAAAAGCGATGGATGTAAAGCTGAAGAATTTAATGCCAGCAAATGTTAGTCTGATAACTTTAGAAAGAGATTTGGCTTTAAAAATGGCAAGATAACAGGAGAAACAGCTTCTGCCCATCAAGAGGCAGCAGACGAGTTTGCAGACACCCTTAAGAAAATCATTGAAGATAAAGGGTATCTGCCTGAGTAAGTTTTAATGTGGATGAAAGTGCCCTATTCTGGGAGGAAAGTGACAAAAGACATTCGCTGGTAAGGAGGAGAAGCAAGCACCAGGATTTAAGGCAGTAAAAGATAGACCAACTCTACTGTTTTGTGCAAATGCAGCGAGGTTTATGATCAGGACCACCCTTATCTATAAAGCTGCTAAGTCCTGAGCCTCAATGGGGAAAAGTGAACACCAGCTGCCAGTTCTCTGGTTGTACAAGAAGGCCTGGACAATGAGAACCCCTTTCCTGCGTTGGGTCCATCAGTGCTTTGTCCCTGAAGTCAGGAAATACCTTGCCACCAAAGGACTGCCTTTAGAGGTACTTTTGATATTGGACAATGCCCTTTGGTCACCCAGAACCCCATGAATCCAACACCAAAAGTGTCAAAGTGGTCTACTGGCCCTCAAACATGATGTCTCTAAGTCAGCCTCTAGATCAGGGGCTCGTAAGGGCCTTTAAAGTCCATTACACAGGGTACTCTAGGGGAAGAACATCATTAAAGTCTGGAAGGATTACGCCACTGATGACATGATTGTTGTTATTGAAAAAGCCATCAAGCCTGAAACAATAAATTTCTAAGGGGAAAACTATGCTCAGATGTTGTGCATGACTCCACGGGATTTACAACAGAGCCAATCAAGGAAATAAGGCGCGATATTGTGGATACGGCAACAAAGCTGTGTGTGAGTGTGTGTGTGTGTTTGCGGGGGGGTATGTGGAGGGTTTCAAGATATGGATCTTGGAGAAACTGAAGAGCAAATAGATACCACGCCAAAGGAGTGAACAGAGACGACTTGATGGAGATGAGCGCTACTGAGCCAGTGCCAGACAATGAGGAAGAAGACATAGAAGAAGCAGAGCCAGAAAACACATTGACATTAGGGTTCCAGTTATTCTTTTTGGCTCCTTTTATGACATGGACCTTTCTATGATATGGGCACTGAAACTTAAGCCACTAGTGGAAGAAGGATTGGTGCCACAGAGAAACATTTTTAGAGAACTAAGGTGAATTTTCATAAAGTTACACTGAGTGTGCCTCTCTCTCCTGCCTCCTCTTCCTCCTTTTCCTCATCTGCCACCCCTGGGACAGCAAGACCAGCCTTTCCCTTCCTCCCTCTCAGGCTGCTCCATGTGAACCCAACAAGGACGAAGACCTTTATGATGATCCACTGGTACTTATGAAAATCTAGTAACAGTAGAGCAAAAACTGTATGAGACATTTTTGTGTCAACATCACCATTATTGCCTAAGTATTCACTGTGTAGAACATCATGTGCTTTCAAAGAATTACATTACTGTACAGTATGCCTCTCTCTAGTAACTGGAGAAACTGTGTATCGACCTATCATCATAGGTAAGTGTTTTAGAAAAATGTAACAATGCTTGTAATACTATATTATG
>VMDR010017125.1:0-20425 GCA_007922815.1 Macrotus californicus | reverse complement strand
TATTCTATGTTACCTGGTTTTGCTAAGGCAAAAACTTCCAGTTTATTCATGTCACCAGTGAGTCAAGCAGTAAACTGAATGCTTTCTCTGGGAAGCAGGTTTTTTTTTTAACCTTCACCTGTGCACATGCTCACTGATTTTAGAGAGAGGAAGAGGGAGGGAGAAAAACATTGATGTGTGAGAGAAGCATCAGTTATTTGCCTCTCATATGTGTCCTCACTGGGGACTGAGCCTGTAACCTCGGCACATGCCCTGACCAGGTATCAAACCCTTGATGTTGCACTTTATGGAAGGCACTCCAACCAACTGAGCCACGATGGCTAGGAAGCAGTTTTGACATAAGTTGAATGAACTTTATAAAGATGAAGAAATAGTATTAAATCAAAGTTCCTGTAAGCTTTGGTCTGTTGTTAGGCTATTGGTCTTCTACAGTATCTCACAGTCTGCTTTGTGGAAGGTAGACTTTCAGCTCTTAGAGAAGTGACTTTTCCATCTTTTTTCTTACATCTCCCTTCAACCCCTGCAGAGCTGTGATAGGTAGGTGCCTTCTCAGGGTGTCACAGTTTATAAAATGAGCTGTGGTTTAACGTCTGATCTGGGCATTTCTGAGCTTGGGTCTGTAAACTCTTGGAGAACTAATAATCTAGTGGAACCAAACCTGACTGACCAGAAGAATGACCCCAAGGAGAATTTTTTGTTTTTGTTTTAAAACAGTTTGAGACATAATGAACGTGCTATGTAATTTACCTGTTTACATTTTAGTTGTTTTTGGTATGTTCATAGAGTTGTACAGCCTTGACCACAGTCAGTTTAAGAGCATTTCCATCACCGTTCAATGAAACCTCATGGCCGTTAGCAGTCATGCCCCACCTTCCCCAGACCTCCTAGTCCTGAGTAATCTCTAATTTTCTGTCTGTGTATGGACGTTTCTATTCTGTATGGATATTTCATACAAACTGAATCATACACTATATGGTCTTTTGTGACTGACTCCTTTCAGTTAGAATAGTATTTCAAGTTTCATCCATGTTGTAGCGTGTATTAGGACTTTATCCAAGGAGTGTTTTTGAAGTAGATTACTCACCCCAAACCAATGGAATCATAATCTCTGGGAGTGGGGACTGGAAATAAATATATTTTAAAAGATTTTTAAAGACGAATTCTTCCCAGCCAGCAGTAGAAATCAGTGTATCAGATAAGAGAATTTGAGTTTGGCCCTGCTCTTCTGTGGTCATTTTTAAATCCCACTCTTTTTCAGTTAAAATGTAAGTATTTTTTGCTATTTTTACACAGTCTTGTCTTCTTTTTCTTTCCTTTTACTCTAGCATTTAGATACAGATACTGTTTAAACTTATAATCTATATTTATTTTTTGCGTAAGCACCCTTTTTATTGTCCAGATGTGGTTGTTGGGTTAGATGGTTATGTCTCAGATAATCTTATTTCCCCCTTAGGGTATATGAATAAAACTATTGAGAGATATGAGTGCAAGCAATTTGTATATTTTAAGTGATGGGAATAATTTGTTTTTCAGGGCACATGCTACTAAACCTAAGCTGTGACAAGCAAGATTTTTTAAAAGAGGTTGTAGAATCCTTTGCCAATAAAAGTGGGCAATCTGCATTGTACGATGCTCTGTTTTCTAGTCTGTCACCTAAGGATAGCTCTTTCCTTTGTAATGATGATATTGGAAACATTGATGTACAAGCACCAGAACCTGATGATTTGGCTAGATATGATGTTGGTAAGTTGTATCTTTGAAAGAAGACATTTTGCATCTCAATCCTTTTATATTAGAAAAATAAAGCAGAAAGGGAAATACATTGCCCAGAAGCAACGATTTAAGATTCTCCTGTATTCCTTCCGGGGTTTTTTCGGGGGAGGGGAGGTGGTGGTGTAAGAGGGTGGTGGTGGTGGTGACGTGTTTTTCTCCTCCGTTGTTGTTTCCACTGCACGTGTGGTTTGTCTTTCAGAAATTGTCTCCCATCGTATCTGTCTCTGTAAATACCACTTTCAGTGGCAGTATAATCTGTTTCTTAAATTAGCCATAATTTGCTTGCCGCTTTTTATTGTTGGACATATGAGTTGCTTCCAGTTTTTCACTATTAAAAACAATACTGTGATGAAAATTTGAATATAAAATGTGCCCATATCAAATTTTTCAGTAGATTCCTAAAAGCAGTGACTGGGACAAAGTCTGTGAACATATTGAAGTCGTTTGCAAATGCTGTGCTACAAGAAAGGCTGCACACCTCTCTAGTGCTTCCCGAAGCTTTCGTCACTTTCTCAGTGTTGAGTGTCTTCTAGAAGACGAGTTCTCCTTACCATCCTAATGTAGTGGTGTTTCATTGTTGTAATGCCTCTTTACTGAAAGGAAAACACATTCTTTCAAGATTTCTTTTTTTCTCCCCAAGATTTCTTAATGGATGACTATTCTTTATTTAGCCCCGGTCAGATTTTATTGAGTTCTAGTGAGTCTCTCTTTTTTTCCCCTCAGATGGAGTTGGAAAGAATTATCTCCACCAACTGTTTTTAAAATTCCTAGACATAAAGTGGGAATACCTATACTTTTTAATAAGAACATGAAACTTTGCTTGTCATAGAATTTTTCCCAGCTCTGATACAGAAAATTAAGATACATTTAATGTGAGTCAGTTGTTGGCAGAACCAATGACACAAAGAAAGTTTCAAAGCCATTTTTTTGCACTTTTATTTCAGGTGCCATTCGAGCACATAATGGTAGCCTTCAGCACCTTACTTGGCTTGGCTTACAGTGGAGTTTGCTGCCTGCCCTGCCTGCAATTCGAAAGTGGCTAAAACAGCTTTTTCATCATTTGCCTCAGGAAACCTCAAGACTTGAAACAAACACACCTGAGTCAATATGTATTTTAGATCTTGAAGTAAGCAAAAGTTTTAACATATTAAATATTTTGAGTTTTGTGTAATTTTTTCTAACTTAAATTGATTTTTCTTTGAACAAAACAGGTATTTCTACTTGGAGTAATATATACCAGCCACTTACAACTAAAGGAGAAATGTAGTTCTCACCTTAACTTCTACCAGCCTCTATGTTTGCCACTTCCTGTGTGTAAACAACTTTGTACAGAGAGACAAAAGTGTTGGTGGGATGCAGTTTGTAATCTGATTCACAGAAGAACAATGTAAGTAGTAAAACAAAAATACTCTTTTAACTTACTGCATAGATTTCTTAATTTAACAGCCTGTTTAATTGAAAAACTTATTTCCTAGGCATTTAATTTAATTATTGTGTGATTAACAAACATGTAAATGTTGAAATGCATGTTTATAAATCAATTTTATTAAATAAAACTTTTTTTAGCCCTGGAACCTCAGCAAAATTGCGACTTCTAGTTCAGCATGACATAAATACTCTAAGGGGCCAGGAAAAACACGGCCTTCAACCCGCGCTACTTGTACATTGGGCAAGATACCTTCAGAAAATGGTGAGTTTATTAAAGTGTAAGCATTTTTAAGAACACTGTTTCATTAAAAAGTCATAAGCTTCTTGTTCATAGTTATTTAGTTCTATAACAGTAGCAGCCTATCCATGTTATGCCAGGTGAAACGTATTTTTTTTAACCTTGCCACATAGTTAATACAGTTAATATATAAGCAGGTAAAACAGTGTCTAGAATGGAAAATGCTACATAAATATCAGCTGTTACTATTATTCCTTAATAATTACATTATAATTATTGGTTAGCCTGGAAATTTTTTTAAAAAGATTTTATTTATTTATTTTTAGACAGAGGGGAAGGGAGGGAGAAAGAGAGGGAGAGAAACATCAATGTGTGGTTGCCTCTCACTTGGCCCCCGCTGGGGAACCTGGCCCGCAACCCAGGCATGTGCCCTGACTGGGAATTGAACTGGCGACCCTCTGGTTCGCAGCCCACGCTCAATCCACTGAGCTACACCAGCCAGGGCAAGCCTGGAAATTTTTTTATGTTCAGTAGCAGAAGGCTTTGTAGCAAGGGCATTAGAGATCTTCCTAAATATTTGAGGTTTGTTCTGTGGCAAGATTAAGTGTAGATGTTTAGCCCTTTGACCAAATTGTGACTTAGAATGGCAGATTTGGGCTGTCTAAAAGTGTTTAAAAGTTGAGTCTAGAATGATCGCTGGTATTAAGATGGTTAGTTATTTTAGTATTTAGAGAGTTGAGCATATGACTTGAGATTTTGATTTGCTTTGATTTGGAATTTAACAAGTTTAGACCACTTATGAGTGAATTTTTAGATCTGGTCATTTCTATTCCTTAGGTTATATGCTTCTGACTTTCTATTTTAGGGCAGTGGTCTTAATTCTTTTTATGATCAGCGGGAATACATAGGCAGAAGTGTTCATTATTGGAAGAAGGTTTTGCCGTTATTGAAGGTGATCAAAAAGAAGAGCAGTATTCCTGAACCTACTGACCCTCTGTTTAAACACTTTCATACTGCAGACATCCAGGTAATGGAGGGTCTGTTCCCTTGGTTAATTAACTGGGAATGTGGATTTCCAGTATATATAAATAAAGAAATGGAGACATACACTGCTTAAAATAATTGCCAGATTGTTTATTGGTAGTCTCGTTTAAATGCACCAGCTGTTGCAAATAAAATACGGCACAAAAGAGTACTGAGATGCTAATATCATTATTAGATCATATAAAATATTTGGGAAGTTGTTTGGGTTTGATATTCTGGCTTGAGGCAATTTGACTGAAAATTAATGTGTTTAGGCATCTGAAGTTAGTGAATATGAAGAAGAAGCACACATAACATTTGCTATATTGGATGCAGTTAATGGAAATATAGAAGATGCTATGACTGCTTTGGAATCTATAAAAAATGTTGTTTCTTATTGGAATCTTGCACTGGTAAGTAAATGTACTTGATTTAAAATTTTTTTTGTTTTAAAAACCTAATTGCTTCATAAAAGCATTCTTCGTATAGATTTTTCACAGAAAAGCAGAAGACATTGAAAATGATGCCCTTTCTCCTGAAGAACAGGAAGAATGCAAAAATTACCTGAGAAAGACCAGGGACTACCTAATAAAGATTTTAGATGAAAGTGATTCAAATCTGTCAGTAGTCAAAAAAGTAAGTTGCAGATTTTTTGTTCGTTCTTATTATTGACAAATGAGTGGTAAGTGTTTATGCCTTGGTTTTATATTTTGGTAATTTCAAAAAATAGTAATACCTCAATTAATGTACAAGAAGGGCTCTGTGGTTTAATATTTAATCAGTATTGCTTTGTCTTAGGTTTGATGTTTCTTTTTAAAAATTGAGAATCTAGGTTTATACTCTTACAAAAATACTTGTTGAGGAATTAGAAAAGTTTTATAAGGCAGGACATTTATTTTTGTTGTTGTGGCAATGTATTGCCACTTAATACTTGTTCTTTTTTTTTTTAAGATTTTATTTTCAGAGAGCGAGGAAGGGAGGGAGAAAGAGAGGGGGAGAAACATCAATATGTGGTTGCCTCTCATGCGCCCCCTACTGGGGACCTGGCCTGCAACCCAGACTTGTGCCCTGACTGGGAATCAAACTGGAGATGCTTTGGTTTGCAGCCTGGCAGTCAGTCCACAGAGCCACACCAGCCAGGGCTAATACTAGTTCTTAATTAATTTTACAGTTAAACATGTAACTGAAATCAACAGTAAATGACCAACAATTTCAGATCATTTCTTCTCATCTTCATCTGCTGTGGACTTTTTTCCAAGTCTTAGAAGTTTGAGACTGTCATGATGGTATCAATTATATTCAACTTTACAAATATTTTGTTATTAATTAGTATTGCTGCTCTCAGATTAGGCTTTCTGTTGTCTGGTACATTCTAGCCTCTATATTTCTCTCCACATTCAAAATCGGGAAACATTTTCCTCACATTGAAAAATTTCCTATGTTAACATTCTTCTGCCATTATTATGGCTAACAGAAAGAACAGAAACAGTATAGACTTTAGAGTGAGAGGACTTTAGGTTACATAGCAGTTTCATGTCTGTTATTAAAGTATAAAGTGCTTATCATACAAAAGTGAGAAAAGGTAAGTACATTAATAAAACAAAAGCTTGCATTTACTTAAGAATTTTTACTTTGATATTTTTGCAAACTAAGGTGCTTGATTTATGCCCTTTGTTTTTAGTTACCTGTGCCCCTGGAGTCTGTAAAAGAGATGTTTAATTCAGTCATGCAGGAACTTGATGACTATAGTGAAGGAGGTCCTATTTATAAAAATGGTTCCTTGCGTAATGCAGATTCAGACATGAAACATTCTACACCATCTCCCACCAAATATTCTCTGTCGCCAAGTAAAAGTTACAAGGTTGGTGGAAAAGAAGTGAATTATTCCATTGTGGAATATGTTTCTGTTCTAAATGTTTTAAATACTGTTTTGTTATTTTTTTTAGTATTCTCCAAAAGCCCCACCTCAGTGGGCAGAAGATCAAAATTCTTTACTGAAAATGATCTGCCAACAAGTAGAGGCCATTAAGGTAAATCACTTAATTTTTGTCTTGTGCCTCCCTTATTCCAAGATTCCTTCCTTGACCACTCCCTCATTTTCTGAAGCTGTTCAAATGTTCCTTTACCATGCCACTATAGAATTCTATGTTTTACATACTGCATGCATACTAACACTTAACCATATTTTTGAGATTACTTATATCTTCATCTTCCACTAGATATGAATCTTTCAAAGTCAGCAACACTTTTATCCAAAACATAGCATTGTTTCTGGAGTAGAGTAGGTCTCCCAAGTGATTGAACTAGTAAAAATACTAATTGTACCTTGGTCGATGAATTTATTTCTCAGAACGACTGGTTGTGTGTGTCATATTTATAGCTAAGAATTGACAAATTGTTCAAACTTCAGATAATCCTTATGTTTTTAATATTTAGTATGAATTTGACTTAATTATGTAAGGACATAGTTATATGTACATAATCTTATTTTAACTGTATGAAAGTGACCTTAACTATAAGGCTTATAGGAATGTCTTCAGAATTGGAAGTAGAGGTAGGTTGTTTCATGCTCATTGAGCAAGAACTAAATCAGTCATACTTCTAAAATTATATCAAGGTTAATTGTTAATTGTGTGGTTTTCATAGTGCTATTAGCAATGTGTGAGCATTAAAAATGCTGTTGGGAGGGGTGCAGACTTTTGAATTTGCACAAGATTTTTCACTGTGCCTTGAAAGCTAGGTTCTAGTACTAATTCTGTCACCAGTTAATTACCTTGAGCCGGGCAATTGTTGAAACCATTTCTCAATGCATTTTTGAGTTGTTTGAAATTTTAAAATTACGATCATTGCATTAACTGCATTTTCAAAACTATGGTTCAGATACTGGTAATAACCAGTAAGTTTTTCTTGTTGGTGCTACCAGTTTTTTATTGACAGATGTGCAGCATATGGACCAGACACAATAGATGAATAGGGAAAATTTTATTTGGCTTGAAAATTTGAGAGATTTTTTTTTTTTACCCCAGTAGATAACGGCTTTTGGGAAAGTTGTATTTGAAAATACCTGTAAAAGAGGGCAGCAGACATGCTGGGCATGTCTGTTATAACTGCTCAGATACCTGGGCCCATTCAGAGATACTTGATACTAATTTCAAAAGTAACCTGTTGTCTGATACCATGATAGTTTTTTTTCTATTTAAAAGAAGTAGTTTCATGATAAATGCCTGTTTTGTAAGGGACATTTTATAGGCTGTAGGGTTTGGGAGGGTATTGTCACTTAGTTGTGTATGAAATGACAGAGATCTGATAGCTAGCCACATAGATACCATTAGAAGGCCTTGTGTCTGCCTTTTTGTCTAGGTAGCGGAATGGTGTTATGAAAATATTTTTAGAGTAAGATGTAGTTTCAAGTTTGTGCTATTTCCTGCATCTTTTTTTCTCATATTAAGATGTAAGTTACTAATATTATCTGTGTAAGGATTAAAAACTTAGGTAACGTGCTTGGAATATATTCATACATAATAGAGGGTGGGCAAAAGTATGTTTACAGTTGTTTGTATGGAAAATAATACAATTAATAAATAGTAATACAGGCATAAACTGTTGTTTTGCATACTCACAACTGTAAATATACTTTTGCCCTATCCTATATATTCAGAGCCAGTATTAGTTGTTTTTCTTTTTCTAGTAGGGCTTTTGAGCATCACCTTGAAGGATAAGTAGTGTTTTGTTACATCAGATGTGGCTAAGTAGAACGCTAGTATTGGGAGATAATTTGGAATGTTGAGTAGTCCACATGGATTGAAGAGAAAAGCCGTGTGGAAAGGAGATACGCTGGAAGGGTGTTCGCGATGCTGCTGCTGAGGACTGTGAGTGTCAGAAAGACATTTAATTTGTAGGTGCTTTTCTTGGCTAGAGCTGAACTTTAACAAGATGAATTAAGGCAAGTGTAAAGTGGAAAAGGAGATGAGGCCATTTAGGAGGTTACTCAGTAGTTTACATTAGAGCTAACTCTAACCTAGAGCGAATGAACTAGCTAATGGTACGAAGGAATGAAAGAACGGGAGCAAATGAGCTGTTAACAAATTAAGGATCATGTTCTTAAATCAGCACCTGGTACTCTGATCTTATTGAAATGTAGAATGTGTTAAAAGGCATTGTCAGGTATTTAAACTTAAAATATATGTTTGCTGTATCACTGTTTTTAGTGTTATATAATAGCTTAATTTTTTTTCGTCTTCCAATAGAAAGAAATGCAGGAATTGAAACTAAATAGCAGTAACTCAGGGTCCCCTCATCGTTGGTCTACAGAATGTTATGGACCAGATTCAGTACCTGATGGATATCAGGGATCACAGACTTTTCATGGGGCTCCATTAACAGGTGAGTTGACAACTGGATATATTAGTAAATCACTGTATGTACCCCTCCTTTAAATATGTAACTTGTGAAATCACCTTGTGTATATACATTTGTTTTGTTTTAAGATGCTATTTATTTCTAGAGAGGTGAAGGGAGGGAGAAAGAGAGGGAGAGAAACATCAATGTGTGTGGTTGCCTCTCTAGTGTCCCTTACTAGGCACCTGGCCCACAACCCAGGCCTGTGCCCTGACTGGGAATTGAACCATCGACTGGCACTCAATCCACTGAGCCACACCAGCCAAGGCTGTACATTTGTTTGTATACGTGTCTATATATATCTACTTATATGTTACTTAAGCTATATTTGATATTACTGAGATTTTTATAACTTCAAGCAGAAACAAAACAAGCTTTTTTTGATACTGTGTATGTAAAGGCTTAAAGAATAACCCTTTAACACACATGTCAGAGGACCTGAGACTGAGCTGGAACTATTGCTTATAATTGAAAAATGTTAACTGGTATAAGTATGCCTTAAGAGATGCCTAATTAAAAACTTAAACTTCTCAGGAATTATTTTGATGAAATATTCAGAGATAACGACATTCATAGGAAATCTTGTTTGTTTTGAAATACGTAGTCATACATAAAGGAGTTTGAAGTTAGAGCATATTAGAATATGAAATTGTGTTGTATTACTGACCTCTCTGAGCCAGTTTGTCTGTTTGAAACATGGAGATATTGGACTTAAATGATAATTGTGAGGGTTTGTGTAAGGGTGGGTGTGTATTAGGTATTTATTTACAGTATACAGTAAACACTTAATGAACCAAAGGGTCATAGTGCCTCCTGTGGGTTGTCTATGTACAAAAGTGCTTTAGTATGTGGTGTGACTTAATCACAGTAACCCAGAGTGGTCTGTACTATTATTAGTCCTGATTTTATAGATGAGGAAATGGGTTTAGAAGGGTTAGGTAACTTACTCATTATTGTACAGGGTAATTATTGCTAGATCTGGGGTTCAAACTCAAGTGGTCTCACTTTGAAGCTATTTGCCAGCATGATACCTTGCACTCAGATACCCAGAAATGATGACAAAATTAGGTTTCTTTTATATGAGACTTGATTACTGAAATGGTAGTATTGCATATTTTTTTTCTAATTAGTTTTAACCCAGGAAAGATGTAGAATGCTTTGGTCTAGTTTAAATTAGTACATTAATGTGATAGTTGGGGGCTATACTTAAGGCTGCCCCACTATCCTTTTGTGACAGTGTCTTCTAAATATAGGCAAAACAATAGCCTCAGTAAAGTCAAACTTATTAAATGCCATAAGTCACAGGCAAGTGTATGAGCTGTCAGGAGTTCAAACATTGCTAACTCAAAACCTTGTGTACTGCATAGAGCCTTTTCTAGGGCTTCTTGAGTGCTGTGTGGAATTGATTATTGGCACCTTTTGGGTCACTGTTTCCATTTCTTCTGGGTATAAACATAAAAATTCTCCTAGTTGTTAACATTCAGCTTGTCTCATTTTATTCTTGCAATTACCCTATGAAATGTGTAGAAGCAGCACATCCTCATTTTACAGCTGAGAAAAGAGGAGACCCCAAATGGCTAATGGACAAGGTCACAAAGCAGCTTTGTGGCCCGCAAAGAGGAGGACTCAAGTCTCCGGATTTTCATTCCTGTTATCACAGATTTTGTTTTTTTCTTAATGAATGTAACAGTATACCAACATCGTTCTTTTTTGAAAATTAGGTAATTAAAAAAATGATGAATAAACTTACAGGAAATGTTAAAACATACTGAGCATTATGAAGACAGCGAAAAGAAAAGCTAACAGTGCCACAGAGAGTTCTGTTAGCATCGTGGAGCACTGCTTTCTGGTCTTTCCTCTTTGTGTGTGTATAGGAAGAAATTTCCATGAGATTTTTACCGTGTACTATGTTGTATGTAGATTAGTAAGCCTGTTTTTTAACTATTACTTTAAGTTCTAAGCATTTGTTATTAAATATTTTTGAAAACACTATTGATGAATACACAATATTTTATCATGTGGAAGGACTGCAAATTTTATTTCCTTATTTTTGTTATTTCCAGTTTTTGCTATTATAAATAATCTGTGGTCACGTTCTGAGGATTGTAGAGCATTTTAAAAATTCTTTTGTGTTGGGAAATTGCTTTACAGAAAAGTGATGCCAGTTTATACTCTTACCACCAATATCTAATAGTGCCCATCTCTTTGTACTCTTGCCTAGTGTTAACTTACCAGTTTATAAGAACCTTTGCCAATTTTTAAGAACAAAAATAGTATCAGTTTTTAAGTTTTTTATACTAGACTTGCTGAACAATTTATAATCTTTTGTATTTCCCGAGTTACCTACTCATTTGGTGCTTTTTGTAGTAGGTCTGTAAGCATCCTTCAGTAGCTCTTCCACTCCCTGCCCGGACTGTTTAACAGTCACTAGTGAGTGATAAAGTCACCAGTTGAATTTCAGGCTTTGAGTCTTGGCTTATAGCCGTTAGCTTGTTCTATCCCTGTTTACTCACCAGTATGTTGCAAAATAACCATCTTCACCAGGCAGTTCCATTAGTTTTCCAAATTTATACTCAGGCTTCTTTGGCAATTTTTTAGACTTGGCTAGCTTTTTCTAGGTCTTTTTCAGTGCCTTCCAGGGTCAATTGTTTAGCATCTCTTGGGTCACAATTTCTATTTCTTCTTCAGTATGAAGACTAAATAGTCTGTAAGTTGTGTTGTTTTCTGGTAAAATTTTCATTAAACAGATCAAGCAAATGACTGTTGGTAGTTTTACTGTCAACATGAGTGTCTTCTAGTTGTTGATTTCCTAGTAAAAATTCACACAAAATAAGTGAGGGAAATAGTTTGGGCATTAGCATGAATGTCAGTCATGATGTGTCCCCTGTCCCCTGCATCAACAAGGAACACATTTTGTGTTATTTATGAGATCCTTTTTTATGAATGTGTCAGGTGATTTTTGACCTGAACATTCTAAGCTTGAGTTTATAAAATGCAACCTTGTCATTGTGCACATTTTCAAGGCTCACTTCAAAAACATGGCCCCGAGGCCCTCAGATGCATTTTGATTCCTTAAACTCTTCCATAACTAGTGCATTCCCAATATTTCTGATGCTGGAACATGGCTGTGAGCTCACTTCATATCCTCATTCTTGGAAAGGGGACCAGCCACTTTCTTCTTGCTTTTTTGTGGCTTGTGAGGTGCTTGTTCTTGTTGACTATGGTACTTTTACTCTTCATGTGTCATATTTAGCAGCTTTTCCTAATTTATCATTTGATAATTTTCTTTATGGTGTGTTTTGATGCATAGGAATTTTAAAAAGTCTATGTGGTTTTTAATCTTTCTTTGATTTCTGTTGTTTTTGTATTTATATTTCTTGCCTAGATAGACTTAACTGTAGTACAGATTTTTTTTAACAGTGTTTTCTTTCTTCCTTCCTTCTTTCCTTTCTTTCTTTCTTTTTTTTTTTTTAGTTGCAACTACTGGCCCTTCAGTATATTATAGTCAGTCACCAGCATATAATTCCCAGTATCTTCTCAGACCAGCAGCTAATGTTACTCCCACAAAGGTAACAAAGGAATAATTTATGTACTTATAAATATCTCTTTTATTGCTTAGACTTCCTTCAAAGAAATTCAAGAAGTAGTTTAGCATTAGAACTTCTGTGTCCCACAAGATACAGATATTTTAAACTTCTCTCTAGATAAAGAAGTCATGCTTCTTAGTCTTCTTATTTTTATGTTAAAATTAAGTGTGAACATTTAGACTATTTTTAAATGGGGTGGTGGTGCTGGTGGTGGTGGTGGGTCCTTCATCATTCAGTTTTGTCAGAAATGGGACTAGAATGTCCTTGCTCAATTACTATGTAGTTTGTGTTTCCAGACATGAAACATCTAAGACCCAGTGTTTCAACAGTAGTTGAATGTAAAGTTTAGAGACAGAGGGCTTCGTGCATTTAGGCCCTGGCTCTTCTGCTCATTGTGACCTTGGGCAAGTATCTTAACCCTCTCTCTACATTGATTGCCTCATATGTGAAATGAGGATAATGATCTTATAATTCATAGGGTTTTTGAGGTTATTAAAATGAGATAGTATACGTACTTAAAGCATTGCTCAGTTGGCACATTGGTACAAGCTCAATAAATGTTAGTCATCACTGTCATTGTTGATATCATTTGACACGTTGTTTAGGAATAAAGTAGATATTTATCCTATAAATTTATTGTAGGAAATATTATTAAATTTTTAAGATGCTGTCAGTAGTTAAGGCAATTTTTATTATATGACAAGAAGGTTATAATTTTAAGTATCTTTGTGAGTAATGCTGCCTTTTTTAATAATGTACTGCATTACCTAATGATATCTTTACCTTATAATACTTATGGTTGTGGTTTGTGAAAATTTGTTTGTGTCTAGTTACCTGTAGTTTTGTAGACAACCTACAAAAATTTTAACTTCTTTTTCTTTTAGGGTCCAGTTTATGGCATGAATAGGCTTCCACCTCAACAGCATATTTATGCCTATTCACAACAGATGCACACACCACCAGTGCAAAGCACATCTGCTTGTATGTTCTCTCAAGAGATGTATGGTCCTCCATTGCGTTTTGATTCTCCTGCCACAGGAATTTCACCCAGGGGTGATGATTACTTTAATTACAATATTCAGCAGACAAGCACAAACCCACCTTTGCCAGAACCAGGTTATTTCACAAAACCTCCAGTTGCAGCTCATGCTTCAAGATCTGCAGAATCTAAGGTTATAGAATTTGGTAAAACGAATTTAGTTCAGCCTGTGCCAGATGAAGGAATAAGGCCATCTTTGACAGCACCTGTGCATACAACACAGCCAACTCCTTTTAAATTTAACTCAAACTTCAAATCAAATGATGGTGATTTCACGTTTTCCTCACCACAGGTCGTGACACAGCCCCCTTCTACGGTTTACAATAACAGCGAAAGCCTTTTGGGTCTTCTGACTTCAGAGAAACCTTTGCAGGGAGATGGTTACAGTGCAGCAAAAGCTGGTCAAACCGTTGGACCTCGAAATACATTCAATTTTGGAAGCAAAAGTGTGCCTGGAATTTCATTTACTGAAAACATAGGCCCAAATAAAAAGAATTCTGGTTTTCGTCAAAGTGATGATATGTTCATATTCCATGGTCCAGGGAAATCAGTATTTGGAACATCTGCTCCAGACCTGGCCAGCAAGAATCATGACGCAGATGGAGGGAGTGCCCATGGTGACGACGATGACGACGGCCCTCACTTTGAGCCTGTGGTTCCTCTTCCTGATAAGATTGAAGTAAAAACTGGTGAGGAAGATGAAGAAGAATTCTTTTGCAATCGTGCAAAATTGTTCCGTTTTGATGCAGAATCCAAAGAGTGGAAGGAGCGTGGAATTGGCAATGTAAAAATACTAAGGCATAGAACATCTGGTAAAATTCGCCTTCTGATGAGACGAGAGCAAGTATTGAAAATCTGTGCAAATCATTACATCAGTCCAGATATGAAGCTGACCCCAAATGCTGGGTCAGACAGATCTTTTGTATGGCATGCTCTGGATTATGCAGATGAGTTGCCCAAACCAGAACAACTTGCTATTAGATTCAAAACTCCTGAAGAAGCAGCACTTTTTAAGTGCAATTTTGAAGAGGCTCAGAATAGTTTAAAGGCTTCAGGAGCAACGGTAGCCACAACAACAAATAAGGCTCTGAGAATTGTAAAAGAACCCCCAAGTTATGACAAGAAGGATATTTGCAAATCTGATGCCAGAAACGTGAATTTTGAATTTCAAGTAGCAAAGAAAGAAGGGTCTTGGTGGCATTGTAATAGCTGCTCCTTAAAGAATGCTGCAACTTCCAAGAAATGTGTTTCATGCCAGAATCTAAACCCAAACAATAAAGACCTCTTTGTCCCACCATTAGTTGAAACTGTTTCCACTCTTAAAACTGGCCCAGAAAACCCTCCAGATAGGTTTGCATTGACGATTCCAAAGGAAGAAGGTCCCTGGGATTGTAGTATTTGCTTAGTGAGAAATGAGCCTGCTGTATCTAGATGCCATGCATGCCAGAATGTGAAGTCTGCTAACAAAAGCGGATCTTCGTTTGCTCAGCAACCTTTCAAATTTGGCCAGGGAGATCTTCCTAAGTCTGTTAACAGTGATTTCAGATCAGTTTTTTCTATAAAGGAAGGGCAGTGGGATTGCAGTGTATGCTTGGTACGGAATGAAGAAAGCTCTACGAAATGTGTTGCTTGTGAGAATTCAAGAAAACAGAGTTTACCTACTTCTGTTCCAGCACCTGCTTCTTTTAAGTTTGGTGCTTCAGAGATAAGTAAAACTCCAAACAGTGAATTTGAAGACATGTTTGCTAAAAAGGATGGGCAGTGGGATTGCAGTGTATGCTTGGTACGAAATGAAGCAAATACTACAAAATGTGCTGCTTGTCAGAATCCTGGTAAACCGAGTCTGTCTACTGTTGTTCCAGTACCTGCTTCTTTTAAGTTTAGTACTTCAGAAACAAGCAATGCCACAAAGAGTGGATTTGAAGGAATGTTCACCCAGAAGGAAGGACAGTGGGATTGCAGTGTATGCTTAGTGCGAAATGAAGCAAATACTACCAAATGTGTTTCTTGTCAGAATCCAAGTAAACAGAATCAGCCTACTTCTGCTATCCTAGCACCCTCCTCTTCAGAGACAAGCAATGGCACAAAGAGTGGATTTGAAGGAATGTTCACCAAGAAGGAAGGACAGTGGGATTGTAGTGTTTGCTTTGTGCAAAATGAGAGTTCTTCCTTAAAATGTGTGGCTTGTGATGCCTCTAAACCAACACATAAACCTATTGCAGATGCTCCTTCAGCTTTCACATTGGGCTCAAAAACTAAGTTAAATGACTCTTCTGGAAATGAGGTGACAACAGGATTTAAAAGTAACTCTTCAGAAAAAGCTTTTAAATTTGGCATCACAGAACAGGGATTTAAATTTGGGCATGTGGATCAAGAAAATACACCTTCATTTACATTTCAGAGTTCTTCTAATACAGACTGTAAGTCAACAGTAGAAGGATTTAATTTTTCTATTCCTGTGTTTTCTGGTGGATTTAAATTTGGCATTCAGGAGACAGGAAATCAAGAAAAGAAGAGTGAAAAGGCCCTTGATAATGACAGTGGTTTTCAGACTCAGTGTGTTACCAATGAGAAGAATGGTCATGGTGTGATTTTTGGTCAAACTGGAAGCACTTTTACCTTTGCAGATCTTGCAAAATCAACTTCAGGAGAAGGATTTCAGTTTGGCAAAAAAGATCCTAATTTCAAGGGATTTTCGGGTGCTGGGGAAAAATTATTCTCACTGCAAAGTGGTAAAGTGGCTGATAAAGCTGATAGTTCTACTGACCTTGAGAAAGATGACGATGTCTATAAGACTGAGGACAGTGATGACATCCATTTTGAACCAGTAGTTCAGATGCCCGAAAAGGTAGAGCTTGTAACAGGAGAAGAAGATGAAAAAGTTCTTTATTCACAGCGGGTAAAATTATTTAGATTTGATGCTGAGATAAGTCAGTGGAAAGAAAGGGGTTTGGGGAACTTAAAAATTCTCAAGAACGAAGTCAATGGCAAACTGAGAATGCTGATGCGAAGAGAACAGGTGCTAAAAGTGTGTGCTAATCATTGGATAACAACTACAATGAACCTGAAGCCTCTGTCTGGATCTGACAGAGCGTGGATGTGGTTGGCTAGTGATTTTTCTGATGGTGATGCCAAACTAGAGCAGCTGGCAGCAAAATTTAAAACACCAGAGCTTGCTGAAGAATTCAAGCAGAAATTTGAGGAATGTCAGCGGCTCCTATTAGATATACCACTTCAAACTCCCCATAAACTGGTGGATACTGGCAGAGCTGCCAAGTTGATACAGAGAGCTGAAGAAATGAAGAGTGGACTAAAAGATTTCAAAACATTTTTGACAAATGATCAAGTGAAAGTCACTGAGGAAGAAAATAAGAATTCAGATGCAGGTGTTACCAGTATTTCTGACATAACCACTAAGCCAAATCCTGAAAACACTGGGCCGACATTAGAGTGGGATAACTACGATTTAAGGGAAGATGCTTTGGATGATAGTGTAAGTAGCAGCTCAGTACATGCTTCTCCACTGACAAGTAGCCCTGTGAGAAAAAATCTCTTCCGCTTTGGTGAGTCAACAACGGGATTTAACTTTAGTTTTAAATCTGCTTTGAGTCCATCTAAATCACCTGCCAAGTTGAATCAGAGTGGGACTGCAGTAGGCAATGATGAAGAAACTGATGTTGCTCAAGAAGAAGAGAGGGATGGGCAGTACTTTGAACCTGTTGTACCATTGCCTGATCTAATTGAAGTGTCCAGTGGTGAGGAAAATGAACAAGTTGTTTTTAGCCACAGAGCAAAACTCTATAGGTATGATAAAGATGTTGGTCAGTGGAAAGAAAGAGGTATTGGTGATATAAAGATTTTACAAAATTATGATAATAAGCAAGTTCGCATAGTGATGAGAAGGGACCAGGTATTAAAACTTTGTGCCAATCACAGAATAACTCCAGATATGGCTTTGCAAAATATGAAAGGGACAGAAAGAGTGTGGGTGTGGACTGCATGTGACTTTGCGGATGGAGAAAGAAAAATAGAACATTTAGCTGTCCGTTTTAAACTACAGGATGTTGCAGACTCATTTAAGAAAATATTTGATGAAGCAAAAGTAGCCCAAGAAAAAGATTCTTTGATAACACCTCATGTTTCTCTTTCGACCACTCCCAGAGAGTCACCATGTGGCAGAATTGCTGTAGCTGTGTTAGAAGAAACCACAAAAGAGAGGACAGATTTACTTCAGGGTGATGATACAGCAGATGTAGCTTCAGAAGTTGGAGATGTGTCTGTCTCATCTGAAACAGCAACAAAAGCAGTAGTTTCTCCTCCAAAGTTTGTATTTGGTTCAGAGTCTGTTAAAAGCATTTTTGGTAGTGAAAAATCAAAACCATTTACATTTGGGAACAGTTCAGCTACTGGGTCTTTGTTTGGGTTTAGTTTTAATGCACCTTTAAAAAATAATCGTGAAACTAGTTCAGTCGTCCAGAGTGGATCTGAAAGACAGATGGAATCCAATAATTGTGAAGAGTCAAAGAACTTGGATATTAAGCAGTCTTCAGATGGCAAAGTCAAAAATGTCTTCGCTGCTTTTCCAAAGGAAGAATTCCCAACTAATTACACATTTAAAACACCAGAAAAGGGTAAGCACTTAGTCTCAATAGATTAAGCAGAATTTTTATTTTATATTTTTCTTTTTAATGTTTATCTTGGTGCAGGCTCTTTGTGGATACTAATCTTTTACTAAAAGTTAGGTCATAACACATTTGCGCAGAGTTTTTTTCTCCCGGAAGTACTCTGCCTGCAAGTGCTCAAACAGTAACAGTGTTTGCGTAAGTTATTTAGGAGGTTTTAATAACTGGGAGGTACTTGTGTCCTGCTTAGTGCAGAGCACATGAACCCAATGCAGTATTGAAGTTTAGTCACTCACATACTTGAGTCATGAATATTAATGAGTCTGTTTTTTATTGTTATTGTCACTCAAAAGAGAAAAAACCATGGCACTGAGATGTTCACATTTTATGTAAGGTAATCTTGCCACCAGTATTTATTAAATGAGCAAAGAATGAACCTCTTGTATAAATGCACATAAAACGGCCAAATCAGTATAAATTGAGGGACTGGCTTCTTGTAAAGTCATACTCACTTTGATTATCAAAATGTTCAAAAACTAAATACTCTTTATTTTTTAGGGTTTAATTTTAGTCTTTTTAAATCTAATCCCATGGCTTTTTGGACCAGCACCCCTTCCTCACAGCCTGAGAACAAAGGTATAGAGTGAGCATTCTCAGTATGAGATGACATCAGTTTTGTTAGCAGCTGGTAGTCTTTAGCAAAGTAACTGGCTGTATGAAATTCAGTACTTAACACTGCAGTGTGCATGTTAAAAAATGCCATTTGAAAAGCAAATAACTTTTGGCTGGTGGTGTAATACCTTTTAATGCTGTTTTTTTTTTTTTTTTTTTTTTTACATGTACTTGCATGTCATTGTTTTTTCATTATTGCATAACATTATTTTGAGATAGGTTTATGTGGTCTTTACCTTTTGCTGCTTTATACTTCCTGTTATTTTCTATTCTGCTTAATGAAGAAAGACCTGTGGTCTATTTAACGTTTATCTATCTATAGTCACTAATGTCAGCTTGTATCCAAACCTACGATGGTAACAGCATGTATGCAACATGATACAGAGTATCCCTTTAGAGCTGCTAGTTCAGTCATGTTTTAGAAAAGTAATAGTATTTGAAAGCAGACCCCATTTTTAATATCCACCTTTATATTTTTGGTATGTTATGCACATATAGTACAGATCTTTTATAAAAGAGAGTGGAATAATAGAAGGTGGGATCTCTTAAAAGACCTTCAAAGGTACAGTTAGGGACATTAAAACTCACTCCTAATGTCTAAAAACATCTTCAGTAACTCAACTGTGTTATAGGTTGCCAAGTACACCGATAGGTGACAATCCTTGATTTCTGGGACTTCAGTTTTAAAGTATACCAATTTTACTACTAGCTGAAACAACTCTTATGCTTTATTTTAAAGGATATAGTCTTTTGAGAAATTGTGTGAAAAGTGTGGGCTTTTTTTCACTAAAAGATACACTTACACGCAGACTCTGTGGGCCCTAGATTAAGAATCCCTGGCCTAAGAGAAAATTTATCTATATAGTATTTGGGACAAAGAGCATCACTGTTTCAAGTCTGAGTATGTCAGCATCCCAAAAGATCTTAGAGATGAAGACTTTAGACATGAGGAAACTAGAATCCAGCAGGCTGTCTGGTAATGCCCAAGTTGTCTTTACCAGCTCACAGCAGAACTGAAACAAGAATCTGTTCTTAACGGTGTTTTTGTACTGTTCCTGGCTAGGAATTGACTTGACAGTCATGTTATTGTAAGGAAGGAGAGTGAGAAGCAAGTTTAATGTTGTAAAAGGGCTAGTTCTCCAGATCAGTACCATCCCATGGAAATAAATATGACCTGTGTGTGTAATTTAAAAGTTTCCAGTAGTGATATTAAAAAATAAAAAGAAACAGGTGAAAAGAGAAAGGATGAAATTAATTTTAATAATTACCATATTTTGCCATGTATAATGTGCACTTTATGCCCAAAGTTTTTAGGGAAAATAAGAATTCATATTATACATGGGTAGTACTAATTTTATATTTATATAAATGTTTTTAATTCTTTTAGTAAATGAATTAAAAGTATATCTGTTGAAAGTATAACTCTAGAAAGTAATAATGATATCCGTATACAAAATAATACCCTGGAATATGATAATCAGTTTTGTTTATAAATACAAATAAATAAATAATTGAATTAAAAATTAAAATGCAAGATTTTTTTTTCCCTGAAAGTTTGGGCTAAAAGTGTGGGTGTGCATTATACCCAGGAGCACACTATACATGGCAAAGTGTACTCAGTTTAACTCATTATATCCAAAGTACC
>VMDR010017124.1:0-20433 GCA_007922815.1 Macrotus californicus | reverse complement strand
TTTTTATGTGTTAGGGTAGAATGGTGACTTTTAAGCTCCTTACTAGATACGGGAAGAACCCATATAAGATATTTAAAACATCCATACAATTTAAAAATGATAATAGCTATCTCAATACTCTTCTCTGATTTTTCTTATCTCTTTTTTTGGTCTGATTTTCTCTTTGTCTAACTGCTCTGCATTTTTAGGGAAATTTCCTTAATGTTTTCTTCTAACTATTCTGTTGAGTTTTTCACTTATGCTGTCATATTTTGAATTTTCATAAGCCTCTTTTTTCCCCTCTGAATAGTGCACTATTTTACTTCAGGGTGCACTATTTTGTTTTATCTCTGAGATCATTAATTATATATGCATTTTAACTTTTCCTTAAAAAAATATGTTATTTCTTTCTCCTGGTAGTTTGTTTTGGAGTCTGGTTTTCATATTAATTCTTCCCTTGGATATTTGGTGATTATTGTATGCTTATAAACAAGAATGGACAAGTAAAATATTTGAAGGCTCTGCATGTAGTGGGTCTTATGAACAGCAAGCCTCTATACTGGGTGACATGGCTGTCATTGCCTTGGACTGCTTCCTTTTGGGGGATTTCTCAGATCCCCCAGAGAAGTCTCAACCAGTCTTCTGCCTAAAGAGTATGTACCTCATAGCATGTGGGGGACCCAAACAGGGCAAGAAGGCTGGAGGTCTCAGTAGCCCAGTGTGTAGAATTTCACTTACTGCCACTGTTTCCTGCAGCAGTTTCTCACGATGTGCTGCTCCTTCCTCTCTGCCTGGTGTGCTGCAGGTCAGAGAACCCTGTGTTTTATTCTGTCCCAGGTAAAGACATCCAGGCTTTCCTGTATGTAAGTTGGTACTTCTGAATTTTCCTTCTGCTGGCTAAGGATTATATCTTCTTGGGTCTTCTAGGTCAAATACTGCTTATATCAACCTTTTAGCTTCCCAATTTTTGTGGCTGTTAACTTTTCTGTTCTTTTGCCCTTGTGAGTTTAGGCTCTTTTCTCTCCTCTCCCAATAGTTTCAAAATAACAATATTATATCAAAATAACAATGTGATTACTAAAAAAATATTTAAAACATTTTTTGGGTCTTTTTGTCCTTAGGATAATCTCATTAGGAATGTCCTGTTAAATTACTGAGTTTAAAGTCTCAAAATAACTCATTTTGGTGACTGTGCTATCTTTGCTTCATTTTACTTTTGATTTCTAGGGATTGTTCTTTTTTTAATTTAATTTTGTTTCATAATTATGCATAGTTTCAAATTCAAAGCTACAAAATGAAGTACAGTTAGTGAAATCTAGCTTTTGTCCCTGCCCCATCTACCCTGTTCCCTCCATCACCCCGTAGGTAACTGAAGTCTGTAGAATAGAGGCTTCCTTGCCCTCTTGTTCTCATTTGTTTTCCTCATCCCTCTCCCCACCTCCTGACATTATCACCTCCTTTCACTACTAGACTATAAGCTTCAGAAGAGCAGGGACCTGAGATGTGCCAAAATAGGTATACTTCTCAGTGCCCATTTAGGGCCACTCAGAGGGGTATTTGTGATTGTTTTCTTCCATTTTTGAGCATAGGTTAGCAGAATAGCTTATTTTTTAAAATTATTTGGTCAACACTGTGATTTCACCTCAACACATATTAATTATACCTTTAGTGCCATTTAAAATCACATGAGCAATGTGATATAGTGGTATGACAGCAACAAGGAATCAGGGGCCCCTACCCTCTGAGCTGTGCCCTATTCCCATAGTGGGTAACTGAAGAGTAGATGACCTGTGGCAGGTGCTGCTGTGTCTGGAGGCCCCAGCTGCCATGATGTCTTGTTCAACAACCTATACAAGACCCAAGGGAGTGATCTGCAGCAGTAGGAGATGCTCCAGCCTTAGAGGGGACTGTACTGTTTACAGTCAGTTGTGCTAGAACATGACATGTGTTCCTAAAAATCACCACAACCTGCAAAATTGTTCACTAAAAACATAGAGTTTATGGTCAAATTGGGATTAGGGGGTATAATACTCAAAGACTTTGTTAGTAACGCAAAGGGAACACAATAAAACAGTAGCAGTTTTTGCATATGTTAAATGGTGAAGAAATACATAAATCCTGAAATGAGTGTGACACTTTACCTTGAAAAGACCTGATGTTTGCTTATAGAAGTGGGCATTAAGAGGGCTGCATCTTGTGTGTTCAGCTGGGCACAGTGTTCTGTGTCTACCTGTTCCTCATGGACGAAATTGCAGGTCAGCACATGGTTGTTCTCAGATTGTTCCCTAATGTCAACATAAGAGACATTCAAACCTGTAGAGAATTTTTATGAGTTTATTTGAGCCAAACTGATGACAGTTGCTGGGAAGCAACATCTCAATGGATTGAAAATGGTAGTATTGCTCCTTACTTTATACATGACAGTCAAAGGAGGAGGCCTAAGGGGATTACATGAAATTCATTGGTGATAGACTAGGGAGGTGGAAGAAAGCCAAGTTGGGATACCTCTGGGATTGGATAAAAACATGAAATGGATAGACATAGGGTGGGTACAGTTAACAATGACCATTTCTAGCACAAAGAGATAGTAGTGAGAGGACCTGATAACAACGGGGGTGGGGGAGGGGGGGTACTGTGGTGTCCTGCTCTGGTAGGAGGTTGTACCCTGAGGGGTCTGGGAGAAGGGGATTATGCTGACTTTTCAAAGGCCTGTTATTGTATCATAGATTCAAAAAGACAATAGATAAGCCCAAGTAAGGTAAAGACTGACCTTTGTCAGAGTAGATGCTGGTCTAGGACCTGACTACTTGCCATGACTTGCTTTTAGTTGGGAAATTCTCATTTCAGACCGTCCCATGGTAGTAGTTACTTCAGGTCTCTTGAGTTTGTTAGGCTGCCATGCAGCCTCTCCTGAGCTTGTCAGGTTGAGTATGTGGCCCCTTTTTTGTCCACACTAATAATCATGTAAGAACAATTTACGTTGAAGTAGGTGGTGTAGCTAAAATGACTGTATTTTTCTCTTTCTCCTTTAGATGATGTGCCAATAGGAACTGCTTGCAGACGGGCTTCAAATGAGTTCTTGGTGTGTGGAGGGTATGTTTACATATAATTAACTAAAAGGTTTTTTATATTTTGGTTTTTTTTTGTGAGTAAAGTTAAAGAACTTTGTGTGTTGTTCTTGATTCTAAAATTTATTTTGTTTTTCAGTTGATCATTTTTATTAAAAATTTATGCTAAAGCCCTGGCTGGTGTAGCTCAGTGGATTGAGCACGGGCTGCGAACCAGAGGGTCGCCAGTTCGATTCCCAGTTAGGGCACATGCCTGGGTTGTGGGCCAGGTCCCCAGTGGGGGCCAAGTGAGAGGCAACCACACATTGATGTTTCTCTCCCTCTCTTTCTCCCTTCCTTCCCCTCTGTCTAAAAATAAATAAAATCTTCAAAAAAAAAAAAAAAGAAAACTCCTAAAAAAAAATTATGCTAAAAACACATAAAATCTGCTGCCTTAACCATTTTTAAGTTTACAGTTCAGTAAAGTATATTCAATGCTATGCAACAGATCTCCAGAACTGTTTCATCTTCAAAACTGAAACTCAGTCTCATTGTGTAACAACACCCCACATTTCCCTTTCCGCAGGCACTGGTAACCACCACTCTACTTTCTGTTTCCATGAGTTCGACTGCTTTATAGAACCTCATATAAATAGAATCATAAATATTTGTCTTTTTGTGACTGGCTTAGTTCACTCAGTACAAAAAAACCTTGTCCTCAAGGTTTATCCATGTAGCAGCATGTCTCAAAATTTCCTTTTCAAGGCCAAATAGTGCTCCATTGTATGGATAGGATATACCACATTTTGTTTATCTCTTCATCTGTCAGTAGACATTTGGAGTGCTTCTACCTCTGGGCTATTGTGAGTAATGCTGCTATGAATGTGAATGTGCAAATATCTATCTGTTTGAGATCCTGCTTTTAATTCTTTTAGATACATACACAAAAGTGGGGCTGGTGGATCATCTGATAATTCTATTTTTAATTTTTTAGGAGACACTATACAATTTTCCAAAGTGGATGCACCAGTTCACTGAGCCACACCAGACAGGGCAATTAATAGCCATTTTTTAATAGCCATTTTAATGGGTGTGAGGTGATACCTCATTGTTGTTGTGATTTGCATTTCTCTAATTATTAGTGGTTTTGAGCATCTTTTCATATACTTGTTGGCCATTTATATATCATCTTCGGGCAAAATTGTATATTCAAGTCTTTTGCCCATATTTTAATCAGGTTACTTTTTTGTTGTTGGGTTGTAGGAGTTCTTTATATATATTAGATCTTAACCCTTTATCAGATATGCAATTTACAAATATTTTCTCCCATTTGCTATTGTCTTTTCATTCTATTGATGTGTCCTTTAAGCACAGAAGTTTTAAAATTTGATATAGTCCCATTTGTCTATTTTTTTGGTTTTGTTACCTGTGTTTTTGGTATGCCTAATCACATGAAGATTTTCTCCCATGTTTTCTTCTAAGAGATAAGACTTTTAAGTCTGATGTTTAGATTTTTAATTCATTTTTAGTTACCTTTTTAATATGGTATAAGGTAAGGCTCCAACTTAATTTTTTTCCATGTGGATATCTAGTTTTTACAGCAACATATGCTGAAGAGACTGCCCTTTTCCTATTGGGTGGAGTTGGCAACCTTGTTGAAGATGCAAGGCTTTGTTTCTGGGATGTCTATTCCATTGGTCTCTAAGTCTGTCTCTATGCCAGTACCTCACTGTTTTGATTATTGCAGCTTAGTAATATGTTTTGAAATCAGGACATGTGACACCTCCAATTCTGTTCTTCATTTCCAAGATTTTTTTGACTGTTCAGGGACCCCTCATTTCACATGAATTTTAGGATAGAGTTTTCTAGCCTAAAAAAATGCCATTCAGATTTTGATAGGGATTGCACTTTGGGTAATACTAACATCTTAACAATATTAAGTCTTTCAATCTATCAATATGGGATATCTTTAATTTCTTTCAGCAGTGTTTTGTAGTTTTCAACATACAGATTTTTCATCTTCTTAGTTAGGTTTATTTCTAGATATTTTATTCTTTTTGATACTATTGTAAATGGGATTGTTTTCTCAATTTCCTTTTTGTATTGTTCATTGTTAGTGTATGGAAACACAACTGATTGTGTTGATTTTGTATTGCAACTTCGCTAAATTTGTGAACTGTTAAAAATGGTTTTATATATATTATGTATTTCTTTGTGTGCGAAAAATCTTTAGGGTTTTCTACACTTAAGATCATGTTATATGTGAACACAGATAATTTTATTTCTTCCTTCTAATTTGAATGCGTTTCATTTCTTTTTCTTATGTAATTGCTCTTCCTGGGAATTCTGTGTTGAATAGAGGTGGCGAGAATGGGCATTCTTGTCTTGTTCCCCATGATAGAGGAAAGACTTTCCAAGTTTTCCCCATTGCGTTTGATGTTAGCTGTGGGCTTTTCATATTTGGCTTTTATTTTGTTAAGATAATTTCCTTCTATTCCTAGTTTGTTGGATGTTTTTATCACGAAAAGGTGTTGGATTTTGTCAAATGCTTTTTTCTGAATCAGTTGAGGTGATCCTGTGGTTTTTATCCTTTATTTTGTTAATGTGGTGTTAGAAGTCCCATTTGGCCATGGTGTATGATCCTTTTAATGTGCTGTTGAATTTGGTTTGCTAGTATTTTTTTTAAGGGTTTTTACATCAGATTTCATTTGGGGATATTGTTCTGTAGTTTTCCTTTCTTACAGTGTCTATGTCTGGTTTTGGATAATGCTGAATGAACTCTTGGGAGTGTAAATGGGCTTGGGAATGTCCCCTTTTTAACTCTTTGGAAGACTTTGAGGAGTGTTGGTGTTAATTATTTATATGTTTGGTATAAATCACCATGACAGTAGTTTTGATAGATTGTGTGTTTGTAGGAATTTATCCATTTCTTCTAAGTTATCCAATTTGTTGGTAATCACTTGTTTTTACTCAGTTCTTGTCTGTGGCATTAGTTGTAATGTTCCTTTGAAACTGGAAAAGTCAGCATTCATGCTTCCCGTCACTACCAGAACCAATGAGTAGAGACAAGGATTGAATCTTTATGGGTGTTTTATTCAGATGCTGGCAGTCTGAGAAGACAGCTGGTTATGTACCCTCAAAATCTGTCTCCCATCTCATTTCAAGCTGACCTTTTTATAAGGAGAAGAGTGGGTAAGGGGTTTAGGAAAGATTAATTGGATAGAAGGGTAGGTAAGGGGTTTGGGAAAAAGGTTAATTGGATAAGAGTTGCAGTCTGGCAGTGGTTTTCCTATAACTTCTTCATCTGTTGATCAACAGTTATTTATCTGCATCTCTGATGTTCCCTCCCTGGGACACAATGGCTCAGATACCATCTCTGTGGTTTGCAGACCCTCTGAGGCATGAAAGTTGAATTGTTTGCTACCTCCTGGAGTCAGTCATTCCAGTTCCTGGAATAACAGCTTTTCACATGCATTAGTCACTTAGCCTATCAACTATGACTAAAATCTTTAACTCTTGAGTTCCTCTCTCCCCTTCTTTCATTTTTGATTTTGAGTGTTCTCCCTTTTTTGTTTAGTTAATCTAGCTGAAGTTTTGCCAATTTAGTTGAATTTCTAAAAATACCAACTTTTAAATTCTTTGATTTTTTTATATTGTTTTTCTATGTTCTCAATTTTGTTTATCTCTGCTCTAATTTTTATATTTTCTTCTTTCTGCTAGCTTTGGATTGAGTTTGTTGTTTTTCTAGTTCTTTGAGGGGTAAAGGTATGTTGTTTTGAGAACATTCTTTTTTAATGTGGGTGTTTATAACTTTTATTTTTGTTCTACTTTCACTGTATCTCATAAGTTTTAATATGTTGTCTTTTCATTTTCATTGTTCTCAAGATATTTTCTGGTTTCTTTGTGATTTCTTCTTTGACCGATTGGTTGTTTAAAAGTGTGCTGTTTAATTTCTATGTATTTGTGGGTTTTTCTAGTTTTCCTTCTACTGTTGTTGATTTCTAGTTTCTATTTATTATGGTTATAAAAGATACTTTTTATGATTTGAATTTTTAAAAATTTGCCAGGATTTGTTTTGTGGCCTAACATGTCATCTGTCCTGGAGAATGTTTTGTGTGCACTTGAAAAGAATACATTGTTTTTCTGTTGCTGGGAGTATTGTATATGTCTGTTAGATTCACTTGCCTGTGTTGTTCAAGCCTGTGGTTTTTATTTATCTTGTGTCTGGTTGTTTTATCCATTATGGAAAGTGGGGTACTTGAAGTATCCAATTTTTACTGTAGAATTGTCTATTTCTTCCTTTAGGTCTGTCAATATTTGCTTTATATTTGGGAGTGGTGATGTTTGGTGCATAAATATTTATAATTACAGTATCTTCCTAATTAATTGACCTTTTCATTATTATATAATGTTACTTTTGTCTCTTGTAACAGTGTTTAACTGAAAGTCTATTTTTTCTGACATTATCAATACTATAGCCACCCCTGTTCTGTTTGGCTGTCATTTGCATGGAATATCATTTTCCGTCCTTTCTCTTTTAGCCTAATAGGGAAAGATTTATCACTGTCATTTGTTATTCTTCTTTGTCTTGTGGCTTTTTTGTCCCTCCCTTTCACTCTTACTTCCTTCTTTAGTATTGTGTTGATTATTTTGTGGTGACACACTTTGATGCTCTTCTCATTTCTATTGTGTACATTCCATAGATATATTCTTTGTGGTTACCATTGCAATTACATAAAATACCTGAAGTTACAACAATCTATTTTGAACTGATAATTTCAATTGCATACAAAACTCTACTTCTACTGAGATTATAGGAGTATACTCCCCCCTTTATTGTTATTCATGTCACAGATTGCATCTTTATCTATTGTGTCCCCATTAACAGTTTTGGGGGGGACAGTTATTGGTGTTTTTGTCACTTAGATTCTCTACAGGAATTTAGGACATGCTGATCTCAATGGAGAGGGGAAAGAGTTGATGGTAGAACTACATAATGGCTCTGAAAGCTTCTGGTCTGTCACCAGTCTGTTGTCCTCTACTTTGAGGACAGCATGACCCAAATAGGAGCTGTGATTCCAACCTACTTCCCAGGTGTTGTGACAGGACATATACCAGGGATGCAGAAGTGGATCCAGAGAGATGTAGTGAATATTTTGGAAAACAAATCATACACTCTACCACAAGATATTAAGTGCAACTGAAAACAGAAATATAAAAATAATATTTAAAATTATGCTATGTGAAAAATTAAAATAGTTTCCTGTAGATGAAACACTTATTCTTCATGGGCCCATTACAGTTTTGTATCTCCTTATACAAATTTGTATCTCCCTTAATATATTAGGAAAATATAATTCAGGATATAGAATTTTACTTTGTAGCACCTATTGAGGGAAATCTGTGTACATGTTGGTTGATGTTAACTAGAGCCCTTGAAAGTCTTGGCATCTGAGGTTTTTGGCCTGTAGTACTTTGGCTGCCTGGGCACAAATTTAGTCTGCTGTTTCAGGAAAGCGCTGCTTAGGCTAGAAGCATAGGATGAATTTACAGTGTCATGTAAAAGACACTTGTGAGCCACACTCGAATGGCTCTTTTCTTACCTTAGCTGTATTGGTAGTGATTTCAAAGTACTTTCTCCCTTGAGGTTTTCTTTTCATCTATCTTCTGAAAAGGTTTATAAAGTTGCACTTCTTGACATTACTGACTAGGTTGCTGACCTTTCTCTCACTGAATGCCAGCTGCATAATATAAGCCTACTAGGTTACTCAGCTTACCATATGCCCTTGAAAACTCAGTAGCAACTTCTTAATGGTGTTGGTGCATTTCACCACTTTGAAGGAATTTTTTAAATAGGAAAAACAATAAAATGCAATAGGAAAAACTTCAAATTGAGACTAGGAATTTTGGACCATGTGGTAGTTTATCAGTAAAATATGTAAAGCTAGAAGTTCCCCTAGTGTTTCAGTAATTTTTAGTGATGCCTCTATGCTAATAAAATCCCTAACAGTTGCGTTCATTACATGTTCTGCCCAAAGATCTTAATAGTAATTTTAGTTTAGAGTAGTGGTGGTAGTTTGTTCTGAGTGTCTGTATGTTTACTTAAACAATGTGATGCTCTCTAGGGCACCCCTTTAGTAGCAGAGGCACCCTGGATTACCTGATGCACAGTTTTGGAGCCAGGAGGATAAACAGATTTTGTGCAGACTTGCTTTCTGCCTTTGAGGATAAGTTTTTTAAATCTATTTATTTATTTATTTATTTATTTTAATAAAGATTACATTTTTTTAAAAGATTTTATTTATTTATTTTTAGAGAGAGGGGAAGGGAGGGAGAAAGAGGAGAGAAACATCAATGTGTGGTTGCCTCTCACGCAACCCCCAGTGGGAACCCGGCCCACATACCCAGGCATGTGCCCTAAATGAGAATCGAACCAGTGACCCTTTGATTCGCAGGCTGGCACTCAATCCACTGAGCCACACTAGCCAGAGCTGAGGATATTTTAAGCATGATAATTATATATGATGCCTTAGTCCTCTTCAAAGTAGGCACCTTGAGACCTTGCACAGTTCTCCCAATCGCCATCAGGTATCCCATCATATTTTTCCTGAGTGTCATCGATGGTCTGAAATCTCTTTCCTTTCAAAGGTGATTTTAGTTTTGGGAAAAGCCAGAAGTCGCAGGGTGCTAAATCTGGCCTGTAGTGGGGCAGAGTCATCTGGGTGATTTGCTGTTTTGCCAAAAATCTCTGCACAAGGTGAGATGCATGAGTGGGCTCATTGTCATGATGAAGCTGCCAAACGTCAGTTGCCCATAGCTGTGGCCTTCTGAATCATCTGAATAGTTTCCAAAGAGGAACGTTCAGGCATAACACAAAATTCAATTTAGATTCATTGCTCTATTTGCTCAGTCATTTTGAATGTGATGGCCATATGATACACATGCTCACTCAACGTCACCTACTGCCTCCACTGCCTAGTACAGTGAAGTTATCATTGTTCACACATGTGCATTCCAGTCCACTCTCCTTGGCTGCCAGGATACATCGATGCCATGCACACTGTTTTCATTATATTAACAATGGCAGGACTTTTTCCAGACAGGCCTCGTATTTCCAGGTTTTTACTTCTTTTGATTTCTACCATTTTTTCTTCTTGAGTTGCCTTTGCTTCCTTTCTCAGCTTCTCTTCCTAAAGTATAATTCTTGAACTTTTTTCACTAATAAGTGCATTTTCACCTAAAGAAACACTTCTCAGTGTTTCACTACCCATACAACAGCCTTCAGTATGTATAGGGAGTGGGATATCTATTCCTTGTGCATCCAGACAAAAACGTAGGCACAGGCATAGGAGTTAGGATATCAGAATCCTTTTTAAAAGATTTTATTTATTTATTTTTAGAGAGGGGAAGGGAGGGAGAGAGAGAAACATCAGTGTGTTCCTGCATGCCCCCTGACTGGCGACCTGGCCCACAACCTGCATGTACCCTGACTGGGAATTGAACCAGTGACTCTTTCACTGAGCCATGCCAGCCAAGGTCAGAATCTTTTTAATTAAACAATTTTTGTTTTTTTTTTAATTTTTGTTGCTGTTATTCTCCCTCTCCACCTTTTGTTTTTAGTTTTAGGATTTTAGTTTTAGTTTCAGCATTTTGATGGAGGCCAAATGTGTGCACAACATAGGGGTCCATTAAGATGAGACATATCTAGCAGATTCCTGTATTTGTGGCCTCTCTACAGACACTAGCCCCTTTCTTACTGGATTTGTCAGATACTTTTCACCTGAAGCTATGGGCTTATATACCAGCCTAGGCAGTTACTTCTCTTTTGCTCCTATTCACTTAGTCACAGCCCTGTGAACATGAGCTGACAGCTCTGGTTTGTCACTTAGCTGCAGAGATTGGGCTTCCTGGGAACCTTCCCTCTTCTCTTTGTCCTTGGTGTTACATTCCAGCTGTATTACTGCCATCCTGATCACTTAACCCCTTGGGGATTTTTCATGGAGTCTTTCTAAAACAGAGAGAGACAGTTGGGAATCTACTGTTGTAAAGGCTGTGAATTTGAAGATGCTGTCATGAAATTACTTCGTCTTTTATTTGTCCATTTGCATTTTTGTCCTCCCTCAGCATTTGTGAGAATAGATAGAATGACATATGATTGTGTTACTGTTTTGACAGACTGCTTAGTTCTCCTGGTATTCCATGTGGGTCAAAGATGACTTTTCACATAGAGAATCCTTGAACTACAGGACCTAGTGGAAGTGAGGACCAGCTGGAGACTCAGGGCTTACATAGTCAGGCCTTGCCTCTTCTCACGTTGGGCTAGGGAGTTGGGTAATGGTTAAATATTGGTATTAATGTAAAGTTAGACAGAAAAGTAACTGCAGTGGTCTTTGATAGCTGGAATTCTGGGGATTTGTCCAGGGAAGACTTTTTAGACTGAGCAGGCATACTTGAAGGTCCTGTTCAGTAACTGAGACATTACAGAACCCCTGCCATGGCTGTTCATCTCCTGGTATGCTGGGAAGGGAGAAACCAGAGTTATTAGAGAAGCCAGTTGGTTGTTTGGGATTCCCTGAGACAGATGCCTTGAATATGAGGTTGCTAAGTTTACATCTTAGGGTATCTTTATCCAGCTTCTTAATTTCCCTTTGGTGATTAACAGGAAGATTTTAGAACCTGACAATGTATACATTTTAAAAAATCCTAATTAAAAGATGCTCAATTTCACTAATCATCAGAGAGATGCAAGTAAAAACCACAATGAGATACCACCTCACACCTGTCAGAATGGCTAATATCAATAAATCAACAAACAACAAGTGTTGGTGAGTATGTAGAGAAAAGGAAACCTACATGTACTGTTAGTAGGAATGCAGACTGGTGCAGCCACTGTGAAGAACAGTAAGGCGTTTCCTCAGAAAATTAAAAATGGAACTACATTATGACCCAGCAATTCCACTTCTGGGAACATATCTGAAGAAACCCAATCACTAATTCAAAAGAATATATGCATCCATATGTTCATTGCAGCACTGTTTATAATAGCCAAGATCTGGAAAGAGCCCATCAGTAGATGAGTGGATAAAACAGCTGTGGTACATTTACACGATGGAATACTATGTGACTATAAAAAAGAAGGAAATCTTACATTTTGCAATAGCATGGATGGACTTGGAGAGTATTGTGCTAAATGAAATAAGCTAGCCAGTGAAAAATATCATATGATCTCACTTATATGTGGGATCTAATGAACAAAATAGAAACAGGCTAGTAGATACAGAGGATAGACTGGCAGCTGTCAGAAGGGATAGGGGTTGGGGCTTGGGGGCTGGGTGAAAAAGGTGATGGGATTAAGCAAAAGAAAAAATAATCCCTCATAGACACAGACAACAGTATGGGGATTACCAGAAGGAAAGGGGCTGGGGACAGTTAGAACAGGGTAAAGAGGAGCTAAATGGTGCCAGAAGGAGACTTGACTTTGGGTGATAATCATACAATACAATATACAGATGATATATTATTGAACTGCACGCTTGAAACCGATATTATTTCATTAACCAATGTCACCCCAATAAATTCAATAAAAATGTTTAAAAATAAAGTAAATAAAAAATTTCCAGGTGTACTTGCTTCACCAGTTCATTATGTACTTACTAAGCTGAGAAAGTGGAAAGATGGCATTTGTTCATTCACCGGCTGCTACTTGATGACTGTGTTGGTTATTCTGTTCTTGAGCAACTCGGGCCGTCAGCCGGTATGTGCACTGGGTTGCAGGCTCCAGAATTGTTTAGTAAAGTCTTGTAAAGCTGTTTAGTTTTGAGAAGCAGAAGTGTTTTGTTTTGCTTTTAGGTTATAGGTAAACTTCACAATCAGATGTATAGATATAAAAAACATAAATCATTGTATTTAAAAGATAATAGAATTAAGAAGTGAAAAATAGTGAGAGCTATTTTGAATGGTGTATCAGTCAGGAATTCCACTTGACTAGAAACAACAGGGTCCTGACTATAGTGTCGTTGAACGCTAAAGCTTTTGTTTTCCTACCTGAAGAGAAGTCAAGATACATAGTTGTTGCCTTCTTTTCTGTGGCTCAAGGAAGCTTTCTCTAATTGTTTTGGCCTTTTTCTTCATGGTTCCAAGATAGCTGCTGAAGCTTCAGCAGCCATGCCCACATTTCGAGTAGGAGGGAGAATGGGTAAAACACGTATCCTTAGTGTCCAGCCCGTGGACCGTGTGCAGCCCAGGATGACTATGAGTGCGGCCCAACACAAAATTGTAAATTTACTTAAAACCTTTTTTTGCTCAGTTTTCATTAGTGTTTGTGTATTTAATGTGTGGCCCAGAGACACCAAAAGGTTGGACACCCTGGCCTTATATCTTGTTGACCAAGAAAGACCTATGACTACTCAAGGTTACAAGGAAGTCTGGGATATGTCATAATTTAACTGGGCAAATTACTGCCTTCCATAAAATTTGAGTTCTGATAGTAAGGAAGAATGGATGAATGGCTATTGGGAAAGCAACTAACATCTCTGCTACAGATGAAATTTTCTTTTGATTTAAATATAAAAAACTCTAATGGTTTAAAAAGTGACACTGTAATAGATAATCATAGTTTTGTTTAGATAACTATATAATCTCCTTATATCTGTAATGTAATTGGGAGAAAGTGGGAGATTTGTTTGGCTTTTTTAGAATTATAAACTCATTAGAATGAAATAAGTTATCTTTGTTAAGGCCCTGTATTGTTCCTGATGTTTCAAGGTATGTTGTAAATTGAATGGAAAGTCATCTAAGGGCATACTATTTCTGAATTTATAAAAATCAAAGAAAGAGGCTATTAAGAAATTAAATACTAACATTTAAAAATTTGGAGCTCAGATCAGTTCTAGACTTTGAGAGTTTACAGTGTACTTTCTATCTTCATAAAAGTCAGAGTTCCTTGGGGTTGTGTACTGCATTCATACCTTTTGTAAATAGTCCAGTTATCTTTGCTCCTGAAGTTTCTGTTGATTTAACCTTCCTATTTTCCTAGAAATACTATTTTTCTCTCACATAATAATTAATAGCAGAATGTGAGTGGATGAAACTGAGTTTTGCCTACCTACTTTTCTTGTTATAGAGGAATGTTTTTCCAATTCTTGTTACCATTCTTAGTCCTCAATATGTATATGAATGCCAGGAGAGTTCTTTAAATGAAAATGAGATTTTTTTTTTTTTGCTTTATATATTTTTGTAAGTGGTTATTTTCTAATTACATACAAAAGTGATCATTTGGTGTCCTCTAAAATTTTCTCTAAGTGTCACCAATGGGTCAAATGAAAGAAAAATGGTCTCACTTGGATTTCTTTCTTTTTCAACAAATTATGGTTGCAGGCAGTGTCCACCTACTGTGTCACCTCACAGTGAAACAGCACCAATTCCAGTTCCTACTCAGATAAAGAATTATCAGCGCATAGAGCAGAATCTTACATCTACCGCCAGCTCTGGCACAAACCTACATGGTTCTCCCAGGTAAGCTGGTATTTTACAACTTTCTAATTTTTCTTCTATTAAAAATTTTGGGGGTTCAGGTCAAGATGGTGGTGTGGGTAAACAGAGTATTTGGAACCTCCCATAACCACTTCAGAATTACAGCTAAACTACAAAACAATCATCGTTCAGAACAGCCTGAAAATCTAGTTCAGCAATGATGGGAAACTGCTGGCGCCTTAAAATGCATCAGGTTAGCGACACTCAACTGCGCTGTTGTTAGTCTCTGTGTTCTTCACTGTCACACACTTGCAGTGCCGAGGAATTAAAGCAACAGTAAAAATTACTGTTTTTCTTCGAAAATCTTCATTAAATGTTGGAATAAATCACTTTTGTTGCACATTGGAGTAGTTGTTTTAAGGAAAAGCACTTGTATGATTGTTTTAGTTGCAAGTTTAATGAGTCACTTTTTTCGTGGAACACCATTTTTACTTAAAAGAACAAAACTATGATTATGGGTCGTTGGCAGCCATTTTGTCAAAAACGAACTAAGTCTGTCACTTCAGAGAAAACAAGTGACACAGCCCTGACTGGTGTGGCTTAGTGGGTTGGGTGTTGTCCTGCAAACCAAAAGGTCTCTGATTCCACTCCTGGTTGAGGCATATGCCTGGGTTGTGGGCTGGTCCCTGGTCAAGGCACACATAAGAGGCAACTGATTGATGTTTCTCTCCCTCTCTCTCTCCCTTCATTTCTCTCTCTCTAAAAATAAATAAATACTTTTTTTAAAAAAAAAAAGGAGAAGAAAACAAGTTACATAAAATTTCAGCTCTTGAGTAAAAATTAGAATTTTGGAAAACTTCCATTCACCACTGTAAATTTTACAGCTTCTGTTACATATTGACAGCCATTTCTGTTAAGACTGGTGGTAGTATTTTGATATGAATGTGACTTTTTGATATTGTATAATGTGTCAACATTTGGAATATATGCATAACTCAGTCAACCAATATTTCCCAAATGACCACATTTAAAAATACTCATGCATGGATGAAAGATTTATTCCAAGGACAAGATACTTTGCCAAATAATGGAATTTAATGTAACAGAGTACATAATTTCACTGAGGTGGTTTCAGATTCCACACTGTGACTAGTCTTTTAGAAATGGCCACTTGCTGAATTTTGATCTAGTATCAAAGAAAAGTATCTGAAAAGACTACCAAACTAACCCCCCCCCTTTCCAGTTAAGTATTTGTGTAAGTCTGGGTTCCCTTCATGTACTTCATGTGGTATAATAGATTAAGTGTAGAAATGGTTATGAGCATCCATTTGTCACCTATTTGGCCAGGCATTAGAGATTTGCAAAAATATACAATAATACCATGCTTCTCACTAATTTATTTTGTTTTGGAAAATATGATTATTTTTCATAATTACATGTAATAAGCTTACTTTTAATGAATTGATAATTACAAAAATTTCTCAGCTTTCAATAGATACAAGTTGCATAAACAAAACCTCCCTGGGATCTTCAGCAATTTAAGTGTAATGGGGACCTAAGACTCCCAAAATTGAAAATGGCTGTTCTATATAACATTACCTTTGTTAAAACAAGATGAAAGTATGATTACATAGTGAATCTTGAAACAGTGCAGGGTTTAGGGGCACCAACCCGTTGTGTAGTCAAAAATTCAACTTCCCCAAAACTTAACTACCAATAGCCAGCTGTTGACCAGAAATCTTACCAATAATATAAACAGTTGATTAGCATGTATTTTGTATGTTATATGTATTATTTACTGTATTCTTGCAATACAATAAGCTAGAGAGAAGAAAATATTGTTGAGAAAATACATTTACAGTATTTACTGAAAAAAATCTGTGTGTAAGTAAGTGGACCCGTGCAGTTCAAATCTGTGTTGTTCAAGGGTCAGCTATGTATTCAGTTTTTAGTTTGTTTGTATTTGAATTACGGAACTCTGGAAGGGCATTAGAAACTAAAAACAGTGGTAACATTTTGAGTAGGACTGAGGAAGTGCTGAAAGTTAGGCAGACAGGATGCAAGGATAAGAGGGAGACCACTAAATGTAATTTCATACATTTTATGTTTGTTTCATATGACTGTTACATTTTTTACATCGTCTTTTGTATTTTTTTCCATTACCGTTTATCCTCCTGGATCCTCTTCTACCTCTACCTCACCAGGCCTCCCCCCACCACACATACACTGCAATCACCACATGTGTTGCATGTTTTTTAAAATATCTACTCCATGGCATATTTCTAGGAAGTTTCAGGAAAAAATACAGAAATAGCCATAGAACCTGTGAGAGAGGAAGTCATTATATTTTTCTTTTCAGATCTGCAGTGGTACGGAGGTCTAACACCAGCCCAATGGGCTTTCTCCGGGTGGGATCCTGCTCCCCAGCACCAGCAGATGCAGTGCAGACTGTCGGACGAAGACTCTCTACCGGGTCTTCCAGGCCTTATTCACCTTCCCCTTTGGGTAAGGAGAGTTTAAAGCAGTTGTTTTCATCCTTGTTCGCTATGGCAAATCTGACCTGACACTCTCTTTGGGAATATTGGCTCACAATGGCAGTGAGTCTCAACTGATTGGGAACCATATTCCGCCCCTCCAAGTATACCCTGCTTCCTGATCACTCTTGAGAATCCGTGTGTAAATTTTCTAGGATGTCTATTGGAAATATAATAATACAAAAGGATCTTATGGATAAAAAGTATCTCCGTTGGGTTTGGGCTCTAAATACAAAGTCAGAAACCCTAAGTTAAAGTACATAAAACACCTACTCTACTTACCACTCAGATTTATGACGTTGAAAAGACAATAATGTACATAGCAGCACTGCTGCATACATCCAAGGTTGGGGAGCCCCAGGAGGGATAAGGTGACAGCTTCTTTATAAGTTCTCACGTCTCCTGGAAACCATGCACAGCAACGACAATGCTAAAACAAAGCAAAAGCAAATAGCAAAACAACAGCAGCAACAAAAACCCAACCAAACATAAACACACACCTCAAAGGAGAGTTCTAGTGAAACTAAGAGAAAACGAAAATGCTTCAACTTCAGAATACATATGAGAGAGGCCAGAGCACCCAATGTAGCAGAACTTCTGAGGAACAGCATCGATAATGTGGGGAAGGAAAGGTAGTACTGAGAGGGCCCAGTGCTGGCAGATCTCAAAATTGAAAAAAAAAGATGTATATACACACACAGGCATACCTCGGTAGCTTGTTGGCTTTAGAACTTGTTAAACCCCGTACTTGCTGCATTTTGAAGATGTTTCAGCACTCAGTGCTTGCTCAGGACTCAGCGCACTTGCTATAACTTGTATGAGTCATGACACCGCCGTGCAAGAGAACATGCTTCATCACTTGTCACATTCGGTACTGGTCGGGTTTGGCACTGGACACAAGTGCTGGAGCGAATTAATGATGAGATCTGAAGTACCACTGTATATACAATATGCCAAAACTGCTGGCATGGGACTCACAGGGAATGGAAAGAAATCTCGGGAGGAGGCAGAGCAAGGATTGAAGTAGTGCCCAGAAGCCCTGATTTCAAAACAAAACAAAACAAAAAAACCCACAATACTAATGTTTATTTTTTTTTTTAAAGTTAATATCAGCACATCACCTGTTGCAAATGGTCTTGAAGCTGTTTTTATTTTTATTTTTTTATTTCATATTTGGGTTTATTATTTTTTATTTTAAATTTTATTTTATTGATTATGTTATTACAGTTGTCCTGATTTTTCCACTTTGCCCCCCTCTAGACTGTACTCCCCACTCCCCCAGGCAGTCCCCACACCTTTGTTCATGTGTATTGGTCATGTGTATTTTCTTTGGCTGCTCCATTTCCTATACTGTACTTTGTATCCCCAAGGCTCTTCACTATTTGAATGTCTTAACCCTCTTCAGACCCATTCCTCCAAACCCTCCTCCCATCTGGTAATCATCAGAATGCTCTCCACATCCATGATTATGTCTCTGTTCTTGTTTGCTTAGTTTGTTTTTTAGATTGATAGATGTGCATTTATTGCCATTTTATTATTCATAGTTTTGATCTTCTTTTTCTTAAATAGGTCCCTTTAACAATTCATGTAATAATGTTTTGGTGACGATGAACTCCTTAGTGTTTTTGTGTCTGGAAAGCTCTTTACCTGCTTTTTGATTCTAAATTATAGCTTTGCTGGGTAGAGCAATTTTAGCTGTAGGTCCCTGCTTTTCATGACTTTGCTTATTTCTTACCAATCCTTTCTAACCTGCAAAGTTTCTTTGGAGAATCAGCTGACAGTCTTTTTTTTTTTTTTGAAGATTTTATTTATTTATTTTTAGAGAGGGGGAAGGGAAGGAGAAAGAGAGAGAGAGAAATATCAATGTGTGGTTGCCTCTTGCACACCCCTACAGGGGACCTGGCCTGCAACCCAGGCATGTGCCCTGACTGGGAATTGAACCGGCGACCCTTCAGTTTGCTGGCTGGCACTTGATCCACTGAGCCACACCAGCCAGGGCCATTCTCATTATATTAACAATGGTAGGCCTTTTTCTGGACAGACTTCATGTGTCTCTTGTCTACTTAAACTGCCTGAAGTCTTCCCCAACTCTCCTTTTTGTTGGTTTGGGCTCTTAGAGGTATATGCAAAGAAGGTCGGTGCAGAGATGTGCAAGAGAGAGATTAGGGAAGTAAGTGATGGACAAAGGGGAGGAAGCACAGGTTGACAGGGAGCCATTCAGTCCACCATGTGGCCTTTATGAAGGAGAGAGGAAGGAAGGAAGAGTCCTGATTAAAGTGAATTCTAAGAAGATTTCAGCCAGGCTGAAGGAGTGTCCCCAGCACTAAATTGTCCAAATTTCCTGACCTGCTCGAATAGGCCTAAATCAGTGCCTGGACCACATGCAGTCAATTGCTGGGAGCAGCCCTAGGGAGCATGCTGCAGTAGGAGTATGGTGGCTGAGAGGGACAGCAGCTGTTCTGCTGATCAGCTCCACAAGCCCCACACACTGTGTACAAACTGTTTGTATGTTACAGGCATTGATTTATTTATATGACTCTCTTTCCTACTGATCTTGTTCTAAGGCAGATCATAGGTACTTTTGATTTTTGTGTATCCAATACCCAGCACATTGGTTGCTTAGTCAGTGTTAGCTGAACTAAATCTTTGCTAATTAAATTTTGTAAACTATATCATACTGTGCAATTTGTGCATGTGTTGCCTGTTTCTGTTCTTTACTGGGTTTGAATCATTTCTCTTTCCTTTCCCCATTTCCCTCTTTATAGTTGGTACCATTCCTGAGCACTTCAGCCAGTGCTGCTGTGGATATCCTCAGGGCCATGAATCCAGGAGCCGAAACTCATCAGGTAGGAAGTGTATTTAGTATAGTAATACTTTTAATCCTGTTATAAATGGATTTGAGTTATATTTTTCTAGTGTTATTAAAAGAATAGAATTGCTATGAAATATTTTCCCAGCTGTCCTGTTTTTTAGAATCTTGTTCATTATGTTTTAGCGTTCAGACAGTTGAATATCTTTTTGGGTATATGATTCTGTTATGAAAATAAGTCCTAGGAATTAAGTACCTTAACTAGATTTTGGTCACTGTCACACAGATAATGAAAATCAATCTAGGGAATGAAAATTTGTTACTTTGATTAATAATTTTTTTTTATCCTCACTGTAGGATATGCTTATTGGTTTTAGAGAGAGGTAGAGGGAGAGAGAGAGAGCGCGCAACATTTATGTGAGAAGGAAACATTGATAGGTTGCCTCTTTGTAAGCTCCCTGACTGGTGACCAAACCTGCAACCTAGGCATGTGCCCTCACCAGGAATGGAACCTGCAACCTTTTGGTTTATGGGACTATGCTCCAGCCAACTGAGCCACACCAGCCAGGGCTGATTAATAATATATATATAT
>VMDR010017123.1:0-20446 GCA_007922815.1 Macrotus californicus | reverse complement strand
AGCAGCTTTTCAAGTATTATCAAAAGCCCTTCCTAAAATGTCTAAAACCAAACTCTCAAACACATATTCTTTGATCAGAGAAACCCCAAGATATGCTTCTTGTACTTTCAGGTCTTCAGCATGTAAGTTTTAATATGTAAAAACATTCTGGAAAGGTGAACTGAATTATACCTGTTAGTCCAGTGGTCCCAAATTATGTGCCAAGATGCATCAGGACACTATGGAGGAAGTCACAGGGCTGCCACAAGGTATGTTATATTTGAGAGGAATTCAACTTCGATCAAGGCATTAAGGGGTTCACCCTCGTGCACTGTTGGTTGGAATGCAGATTGGTGTTGCCACTATAGAAAACAGTATGGAGGGTCCTCAAAAAATTAAAAATGGAACTTATTGCCCAGTGATTCTGGGTATATATGTGAAGAAACCCAAAACACTAATTCACAAGAATGTATGTACCCCTTTGTTCACTGCAGAATTATTGGCAATAACTAAACATGGAAGCAAACCAAGTGCCCAGCAACAGACGAGTGGATAAAAAAGGTATGGTACATTACACACACACACACACACACACACACACACACAGGAATATTACTTGGCCAAAGAAAATACTAAACTTGACCATTTGCCACAGCATGGATTAACCTTGGGGTATTATGTTAGTGAAATAAGTCAGAGAAAAATAAATACCATATAATTTCACTTGTATGTGGAATCTAAAATAATAAAATAAATGGACACAATTGAAATACTCATAGACACAGAGAACTGATGATAGTTGCCAGAAGGAGGAGGGGGTTTGGGGGACTGAGTGAAAAAGGTAGATTAACTACAAATGGGTATTATGGGGATGTAAAGTACAGCATAGGAATATGAATATGCAATAATTACATATGGTATCAGGTGGGTACTGGAAATATGGAAAACACTTTGTAAAGTATGTAATTATCTAACCACTGTGCTATACACCTGAAATCAACATAAAACAATATTGAATGTAAATTGTAATTGAAAGAAAAATTTTTAAACACTAAGTAGTTCAATTTCAACAGTAAATTGCACTACATCCCTCCCCATTAAATTGTATCTTTGCAAAGCTGGATTTTTAATGGTTGCTATGTCAAAAAAAAAAAAGACTATCAATGGGGAATAGGAACTGAGATGTAGTATCCAATCTGACTTCAAGCTATAAGTAATTATACAGTGCCCAAAAGGCATACATATTTCATTAGTAACCATGGTTAAATAAGAAACTCCATTTTTCTTTCAACTCATGTTCATTTTTCAAAGAGCTACTAGGATGTTAGGACAAAATACTTGAGCTGTTTGGACCCAACTACTTAATAAACAGAACTGCTAGTTATTCCTTTTGGCCTATCAACACTATAAAAAAACAACAAACCAATCAACCTATAAACACACCAAGAATGTTTGTGAACCTCTGTGCTAGTTCCTTTATTTGTAATTCTCACTTTTAAAATATAAGGGTGAAAGCTGGGTTCTTAAAGATAACACCCCCCCAAAAAAAACTCAGTGCCTTTCTTACAAGCAACTCTAGCACTTTCCCACATTCCCACTTTGTGCATACATTCCCAAAGCAGATAAAATGATTTTTCCTCACACAAATAAGACTCAAAACAAGATCAATCTCTCACTGCCTCCATTACCAAAGTGGTGCAGGTTTTAACACTAGTAGCAGTTTAGATTAGGTAAGAAAACTGAACCAGAGGTATATTTATTTGGAAAAGGACCACCTGAAAAATTATTCTTCCTGGAAAAAAATAAGCCCTCTTTCAGGAATGCTCAGTTTCTGAATAAGGTTCCAATCCGACTCAGTACAGCCCCTTATACTAATTAGCATAGCGTGAACTGGTATTTGAAGAACTAGATCCTGAAATTTAATATAAAAAAAAAATATATATCACACCTGTTTGTGACTAGATGGTTTCAGCAAACAAAATAAACATACTGAGTTAGAAGGAGCCCTAACATGAAGAGTTTTTAGCAATAAAGTATGACTATATGTCACGATTGACTATTACACAGAAAATCCATGAGAGCACATTTTATTTGGCTTTGGAATACAACACGGAGAAGGACATCGCTCAAGGTAAGCTTTAAAGTAAATGTCCTTGGGAAGGGGAAATTAGCCTCAATTTAAAATGTCACTGTCAATCTATATAGTAAATGAAAAGTTTACCACAACAAACTTCATTTTTTTCTGTGGTAAAATACACTAAATACAACAATTTTCAACGTAAGAACTCAGAAAAAATATGATCTTAAGCATTTAAGAGCCAGGTTGATTCTAAACAGTTGATACTAAAAAGGTATTACTTTTCCAGAAAGTAACAATCACTGACCACCTAAGACCCTGAAATGGTAAGGCTTCTACATTTTAAAACTAGAAAGTACAATTACACACACAAAAAATCCTAATTAATAGAGTACATACTGCTCTGCACTATAGTGATTTGTCAATTCCAGTTTCCACTGCCTTCTAGTTAAAGTCTAACTAAGTATGGGGGCCAAGGGGGCAGTGAAGAATCCAGTTGCCAAGTTACACTGGTTAGGAAATCAACATTTAAATGCCATCATCAGTAACTCTTTCTTAACTTATAGAAATTAACCATATACTCACTATTACAAATTTTTTGGAGGCTAAAGACTGATCATTTTATTTTGGGGATCAGTCACACGAAGATTTTAACCAATTTAGAGACAGTCACAATATGTTTCTAGACAATTTAAAAATTTAAGCACAAGACACCAAAAATACTTCAAATAGTTCAAAACTAATAAAACATTCTACTTTTTATCTATTGTTAATGGGTCCAACTTAGAACCAACTACAACAGTTTTAAAAAAACAGGAGAACTTATATGTATGACGCACAGACATGGACTAAGGGCGGGGTGACTGCTGGAGGAAATGGGGTAGCGTATGGAGCAGGGCAAAGGGGAAAAAAATGGGACAACTGTAACAGCATAATCAATAAAATATATTTAACTTTTAAAAATTAAATAAATTTTTTAAAAAGCACCATCCTCTACCCCCACCCATCCCCACAATTGGCTGTGCAGGTCTTAAAAGCTGGAGGAATGTCCTAAAATCCCAGACTTCTCCAAGATAGGTGAGAGAACTTTTATGTAAACTACTAGTCAAAACTTTAAAAACGTGACTGAAAGAAATTTACCTAAGAAATCACTACTAAAAAGCATTCAAGTAAGAAAAACAGACCTTAAAACCCTATCTAGCATGTTTCTCTCCGTGTTTTAAAAAAATGTTTATAGCAGAAAGCAACAAAATGAATCCTTACCAGCCAGATTATTCCTAGGACTGGATGACCCATTAAAGGTTTTTTCCAACTCAAATAACTGACTCATAATATTCATCTTGTAAATTCATTCAAGTCATTAGTTCAATAATAGCCCCTAAATAATTTGCAAGGTAGCACATATTAAATATTTTTAAAAGTGAGATTTGGCCTCTCTCTGAGAGTGTGGCCACGCAGGCCGGACCTCTCTCACTCTTTCTCACTCTCTCGCCCTCTCCCACCCTCACTCTTTCTCCCTGGCGAGGGCCAGCTCCCGCTCGCTCGTGCGCACGCGCTCGCTCGCGCGCGCGCGCGCGCTCTCTCTCTCTCTCTCTCTCTCCCCGGCTCCCCAACCCCCACACCCCTCTCTCTTGATCATTGAGAGATCAGCCACGCATCCCTTAAAAAAAAAAAATAAAAAAATTGAGATTCATCTGTTCTCTTCAAACACTCATTTTGAAAGTAGCATTCTTGAAACTATATAGACTGCTTTTTGGAATAGGGATGGTTAAACTTTTCATCTAACTTTTTAAATCTATTCACAAGTTTAACATTTCTTACCTATTTTAAATGACCTCCCAAAAAGTGTTTCTATTCCAAACTATATTAAACAAGGGTATTTCTTCGTGAAAGGATATTTTGTTTGGCTACATTAGTCTATTAAAACCTGCTAATGCTTCATCTGAGAATTCCCTTTCTACTCCTTGGTATTTTAAGACGGAAAATCCTGCTGTATTATTTGGAATAGAGATTTTGAAGGGAAAAACAAAAGCTACTTTACATAAATTAACATCTAATAAATGCCACTTTTGGGGGGGGAAAATTCCTTCCAAAATTCTAATATAATATGTAGAGACTACAGTAATACATGCATACTTCTTGAGGCTTGTTCTCCGACATCACCTGGCTGGGTGTATCCTTTCTATTTTGAATTCTAGCCCAATATACTCACCGTCAATGTTATTATTTGTTAAGAAAACTCTTGAAAGTGCATTACTTTTTATAGGGAAAAAAATTGTTCCCCTTCAATTGCTATCCACACATAACTTTCAGGGAGCAGTTAGTTAAATAACAAAAGAAAACCCTATAAAACCGGCAGTTCTCATAGCTGAAAAGGTAAAACTTTTACCGAAAATAATGTTGAAGGTCTGGAAGTGGCAATGCCAAGAATTCCTATTTGGTTACTAAGATTTTCCTTTATCATAATAAAACAAAGACTGCTAAAGAATCCGCAGTAAACAAATTTAAGCTCTTTAAGAAAACAAGAAAATAACAAACCTATTTCATCTCTAAATTATTATAGGATAATCAAACTTCCCCTAAAGTTTAATACAGAACACATCCACAAGTACCTTTCGACTGGACACGTGGGGAACTACCTGCTCTATGTTAAGAGACAAGGCTGAGTTTTGGCAACCTTCACTCTCTTCGAGAGATCCGAGTCAGGAGAGGGCTTGGAAAGACCTACACTCGAGAAATCACGACACCCAAGAAGGAAATAAGTTGTGGTTACGGTGTGGCCGACCTCCAGTTGCCTAGCAGTCCCTGTCGCTCAGAGGCCCGCGTGGCGCTCTTCGAGGAGCACCACCAGCCTCCGGTAGCACCCACCACAGGTGCACTTGGCCTAGGGCCTGGTGCAGGCGTAACAGGGCGGCAGAACCAGACTGCCCAAGAAACGAAGTGGCAATTCAGGAAGGTCCACGCCTCCAGGGCGCTGCAAGGCAAAAGCTCACAGGATATTAAGGCCTAAGGCTAAGTTCGGAGAGTTAGGAGCAACCCGGACTGCCGAGGGGGAAAACTGGGGTTTCCAGCAGGGGAAGCTGAGGGTCGGTTTACAGGTGGGGGAAATCGGACATCTGGACGAAATATGTCCTCCACCAGCCAACAGTAACCGCAATGAAGATAATGGCCCTCCCACCCCCAAGGCCAAAAGGACTACCACCATTGAAGGGAGAAGGCCGAAGGACCGAAAGCGGGGGAGGGGAGGGGGCGGCTTCCCGGCAGCCCCCAGCGCGGCCTCGGCCTCCCGCCGCGGCGACCTTCCCTTGGCGGGGTGTCGCACTCACATCGTGAACGGGGCAGGGGGACGGGTGAATGGGTGGGCGAGCCTCTCCGGCGGCAGCTGCTGGGCAGTGGACTAAACTCCGGTGGCGACTCCGGCGTTTTCTCCCTGGTGCGGCCTCTTCTCGCTTCCCTCAGCGGACGGCGGCAGCGGCTGGCTCGACCTGGCTCCCCAGAATGCACCGCGCGGACAGAGCGGCTCCTCCGGTCGGGGAGAAGAGGAAAGTGTAGGAAAAGGGGCGCGAGGACGGAAAGTGAACGTGCGTGCGTGCAAGCGAGGGCTGCTGAGGCCGGGCGGCGGCTGGTGACGCAGCAAAATGCCCGGGCCCTGCCGCCGCGCTTGCGCACTCTTTGTTTTCGGGCTGCTGCGCGGCTTTCTAGAGATATCTACGGAAAGGGCGGGGCCTCCCAGCTCTTCGCGATCCTTCCCGGCGCTGGCCCCTCCTTTCGTCTGCTCCCTCGTGTCTGACTCGTTCCCGCCCCTCCTCCCGCGCTCTCCTCTCGGGTCGGAAACCGTTGGTATCTAACCGCCCGACCACGCGCTGTGGGCCCTCTTCCCGGGAAACTGCTGCGTTGAGAGCGGGAGGAAGGCTGAGGCGGAGGGATGCGCGGAGCCGGGAGGCTTGTAAAGTGAAATGGGGGGTTGGTTACTCTTCAGAGAGCAAGCCCGCCCACAGAAGAAACATTCCACCGCAAAAAAAGATGGGAAAGATTGTACTGGTGATATTTGCAGAAAACGGCTAACTTCAGAATCGAGGGCCTGGTCCACTCTCATTTTTTTGAAGGTTGGGAACAGATCCAGGGGCAGCAGAAATTTGAAGTCTTTGAGGAGGAACGTTTGCCGCTGGGGGCTGGGGTTCGCCCCTGCTTTGAGAGACTAGTGCTGTAGGCGAGACTGGAAGGTTATGCGAGTGGGGAGTCGAAGTCTGTGGGAATGAAAGTAGCGGCTAGGACACTCGTGACTCCGGGCACATCAGTTGGGGGGAGGGGAATTCCCCATCAGCGGTCGACGGCTCTGAAACTAAAGCTTTGTGCAAGGCACTGGATTAGGCTACAATGAGGGATAGTAACCAAGAGAACTAAAACGGTGCCTGCTTATTCTGGAAGGCTGTGTAACAGTGGAATAAGGGTGAAATGCACCAGTGTCCTAGTTAGAACACAAGGTAGATTTGTAGGAAGTACCATAAGTCGTTTTGGAAAGGGGGGGGGGGCGGGCTTCATATTCAGCATTAAGGACTTGGTGTTTGTGCTGTTTGAGGCAGGTATTAGGAACTACGAACGTTGGATCCTATGCCCAAATCCCGTTAAAAAAAGAAAGGTTAAATCTCAGCTCTTAAATACTGATTTTAAAGAGCCTACCGCCTGTTGGAGAAAATGAAATACACAAATCAGGATAATGGAAGTACAAAAAGTAATGGGAGCACAAAAGGAGGAGAAGTCAATATTGACTGGAAGGATTAGAACAGGCCTCATTAAGGAAAATTACCGAAAACATGGAAATAAAGAGTGGAGAGATAACCTTTCAGTCCATATTGGGACAAATTTAGCCTGTCTACCCGCCCAAGGATTATTCTCTAGGAGAAGGTATCTGTGACTCTTTACTATATGGGTGGAGTTCATACATTGTGAATTTACTAGTTAAGTTGTAGATTTCTGAGAGAAGAGCAAACCTTGCCCTGGCTGGTGTGGAACCGAAGGGTGGACGGTTTGATTCCAGGTCAGGGCACGTGCCTGGGTTGTGGGCCAGCTTCCCAGGTGGAGCTTGCAAGAGGAAATTGATGTGTATTTCTATCATCCATGTTTCACTCTTCCTCCCTCCCTCTCTCTCTAAAAAGAAATAAAATTTTTTTTTAAAAAGGCTAATCTCAGTTACTTTTATTGCTTTGTATGACAGTTTTGTTTAACCTACAACCTTATTCTAATTATTTTTACTTTTATGCCTATAAATAACCTACTTCCTGAAGTGCTCCTGGGAGCAGCTTTCCCATCTTACTGGTTTTGTCAGTGAGTTAAATGTTTGGCTCACAACTTTATATTTGTGGGAGAATCGTATTTTAAATTAAATTTTTTTTCTATTTATTTTTAGAGAGAGGGTAAAGGAAAGAAGAAGAGAGGGAGAGAAACATGAATGTGTGGCTGCCTCTCGCTCGCCCTCCACTGTGGACCTGGCTGGCATCCCAGGTACGTGCCCTAACTGGGATTCAACCCGGGAACCTCTTTGGTTCACAGGTGGGCACACAATCCACTGAGCCACATCAGCCAGGTCTTATGTTTTAGATTTTTTTTTTTAAATTCTACTTGGACATCTCGTAGAGGTGACAGCAGAAATGAGTGGGAGTAGTGTGTTCCAGGCAGGAAACTTGGTTGATGGGGAGAGAGAAACAAGTATATCTAGGTTAGGGGTTGGCAAACTTTCTGTAAAAGGGCAGGTATTTTAGCATGAAATCAACCATAGAAAATGTGTCAATAAATAAAAGTAGCTGTGTTAAAAAATGAATGCTGAAATTTAAATTTATGTTCACGTCACAAAATATTCTTTTCCAAACCTTTAAAAATATAAAAATCATTTTTACCAGTAAGGCCATACAAAAATTGGCAGCCTTCTGGATTTGGTGTACAGGTTGTAATTTACCCCTGGCCTAGGTAGTTCAGAGTGCAGAGGAATAATTAAAGTAAGGTTTTGAAGGTTGGTCACAACCAAATATTGGTGACACTGAGTATCAGGCTAATTGTTCTCAATTTATTGCTCTGACAATGGGAAGCTATTAAAGTTTTTTTGAAGGGGAGTAAAACTTGTGTTCTAGAAAGATTAATTTGGTAACAACATATAGGGTGAACTGAAAACGAAGGAACTAAATTGAAGATAGAATTTAGAAGACTTCAACTCTAAATAGTAATTGGTAATTTCCCTTATCAGAAGTGCTATGGGAAAAACTGCCTTTCACACAAGAAATTTTTGAAAATTCAGACCCATTGCATCCTAATTCATAGTTTACTACCCGTGTTGGACACATTTCAAGGGACTTCATGTTAGTGTAACTGGAAATGGCTTCTCACCCAGAAGTTTCACAACTACTGTAATTTGTAATAGGTTTATCCATGCCTTTGCATGTTATCTCAATCATTATGTGGGAACCCAAGTTGTACCAGGTTTGGTTTTTTCTTTCAAATTCACTAACAAGTATGTTTCAAGTAGAGGGATAAATCTGGATTCAAACATACAGAGTTAGTGTCAGGACTTTTGGAAGAGAAATCAGCAACCTGAATTGGCAGAAATCAGCAAATACTTGGCAAGTATTAGATACAATTTCACAAGTTTAATCCTAACAGTCTCCTAAGAGAAGAAAATTCCCAGGCCAATTTTTAAAATTAGTTAAAGGAATGCAGAAACAATTTTTCAATTCTTATTGCAGCATCTACCTTCTCCCTGATATTTTTCTGAGGGCAATTTGAACATGTCCACGATCACTGATAGCAAAAAAGAACTTTATTGATTGACACGAGCAATTTTATAAAGTTTTGAAATTAGATGAGAACAGTTTTATGAGAGGTTTTCTAATAAGAACTTAGAGGTTATTAATTTTGTATTTGTATGGCAAATAAAGGGACAGAGGGCAAAGTAGTGATCTATTCCAGGTATAGGGAATAAGAAATCGATCATAAAGTTTAAGGGGAACATGACCTAGCTAAATATAAACCACATATAACAAGTTAAATTACTTTGTTTTGTGATGCCATTATCTTCCCACAATTTTGAAACATACAGCATACCCCCTTAGTCTGGTTTGACAGTAATGGGAAGGGTTAAAATGACAGTCTTGTGTTGAGCTTTTTCATATTCTAAATTTTGCTACTAGTCTCTGTGCACTGACAAAAGCATGAACAGCTCTAAGTGAATGAAGAGGCTTTAAAAACAATTTACCTTTTAAAATGTAATACATTGAAATTTTCTAAAAATGGTCTTCTACTCCAAACATCAACTTATAACATATGTATATATACACATGGAGTTCACATTATAAAAAATAAAACTATAAAAAGAGTGATATATGCTTACTTCTATGTAAATTAGCAATAGTCTAATAGCAATAGATCAGAAGAAATCAGTAAAATTTTTAAATTTCATTGTTTTCATGAAAGAGAATGTATTACAGTTCTTGGGTAACTCGGCCATGAGTAAATATTTCATTGTGCTCTTTCCATTGTATGTTACAGGAAGTGACCAAAAGAAGGTTGCATACACACTCAGAGATTAGACTTTGAGAGAATGTTAACACCATTTTGTTCACCACCTTGTAGGATAACTGAGTATAGAATGGGATAATGGAGAGACCATAGGATTAGTTTCAAGTTAAGGGGACTTCTTTCTTTTGATTTTTTTAGTTGTTCACCAGACTTTTTTAATGCTCCCTTTTTTAGGAAATAAGGGCTATGTAATATTATTAGAGGGAAATAAGGGAAGGCCAAGTGCTAAGAGATTCATTTAAAAAAACATTTGGAATTTAGAGCCTACCATGATACTGCAGAACAACATCGCTCCTGCCCTCCAGGAATTGTCTTATAGAAAAAGGAAAGAAGTAAATAGATAAATCATAATGCATTACAATGAGTGTTAGAGCAATAAACAGAGTACTATGGGAACAGCAACCTGAAGAACTAAGAGGAGTCTGGAAAAGCCTCAAAGAGGGGTAATGATTAAGAGCTGAGTTTCTAAGGCTGAATAAATTTTTCCCAGGCCAATGGTGAGAGGCAAAAGAGGGTGTTCCAGGCAGAAAATATAGAATATACAGAGCAGAGGCAATGGAGTTTTCCTGGATCTGTGCAAAGTATAGTGTAACTGGAGCTTAGGAGAGACTAAGTGAAGGAGAGTAGTGGGAGAGAAGGCTGGAGAGGTGAGTTCAGGCCAGATGGTGAAAGGTCTTATATACCTGCTTAAGGAGACTGAACTTACTGTAATTGTACTGGCAACAAGAGAAGTTTTTAATGAGACATGCTATATGTGGTTGAATAAGGTTTTTGGGTATAGGGACTGGTGTCATATCTGTCTTTGTGTTTCCAGGGCCAGGCACATACATAGTAGTTGCTCAAAAAATGTTTACGGAATTTGCCATCTGGAGTGGAGAAAGACTGCAGATACACCAACTGTGGTAGTTTAGGCAAGAGAGTAGACTCAGAACTAAAGCAGTAGCTGTGGGAGTGAAGAGAAAAGCTGACCCAAATTTTGATAAATTTCTGAACTTGAAGACCAGTTAGAAAAGGGAGACAACATAAGTAGGTTTGTAGTTGGGAGACGATGAAATGTGATATTAGTTGAGACTGAAAGGGACAAATGGAGGAGGAAAGAGATAATTTAATATTGTATGTATTTAAAAGTAATTGGGGATAAGGTTTCATTTTCATGGCTTGTTTAGGAATGAGGATATGGAATAACTGAAAGAACAAGGTCTGGCATGAGGCAGGAGAGGATAAAAGGCAGAAGAAAGAAGGCTTAGAAAGTGGGAAGGAGATGAAAGTAAGTCTGAGAGCTTTTAAACTAGTATATAAATAGGCTTTAAATTCCTTTACATATAGAAAACCTCAAGGCTTGCCTTTTTTTCTTGTTTTTTTATTTACTGATTTTTTTTTTTAGAGAGAGGAAGGGAGAGAGAAACATGATTTATTGTTCCACTTATTTTTGCATTCATTGGTTGCTTCTTATATGTGCCCTGACCGGAGGTAAAACCAGCAACCTTGGCATATCAGGATGATGCCTTAACCAAATGAGCTAACCAGTCAGGGCAAGGCTTGACTGTAAGGAAGTTCTCTTGTGTAGTGTATTCTAATCCTGAAATGTTACAGTTTTAGACTTGCACAGTGGACTGAATATTTGTGTTCCCCCAAAACTCATGTGTTGAAATCCTAACCCTCATTGTGATGGTATTAATAGGCAGTGCCTTTGGGAAGTAATTAGGTCATGAGGGTGGATCCTTCATAAATGGGATTAGTTCCCTTGTAGAAGGGACTCCAGAGAAGACTCTCTTCCCCTCTTTTCACCATGGGAGGATACAGTGAAAGTCAGCAGTCTGCAACCTGGATGAAGGCTTTCAGCAGGACCCAACCACGCTGGTACCTGATCTCAGACTTAAAATGCCAAGATAATGAAGGAATATTGAAATCACCAAGACCTCTTGTCAGTTGTGCCTGGAGAGAGTGATAGAGAGCCAGGACCTAAACTTTAAAGGAATGAATAGAAGTAACCTACAAGAAGAGGCAATAAATTACAAGAGCTAGTGTGTGGTATAATCAGGTAACATGTAATTTAAAAAGGACACTCTGTCCCTCGCTGGTGTGGCTCAGTGGGTTGAGACCCTAACCCACAGAGCTGACAGGCAGGTGCCATATCCAAGACACCATTAACCTGGCTCACACTGCTTGCCCTGACCTGGTTGTTCCCTGAGGCTTTGCTCCTCCCAACTTTTGGGCCCACCCAAGCTGTTTCCAGTGACTTTTCCATACAAATAGCCTATCTTGGCTCATGCTTCAGATTTTCCTAAAATCTCTCAAGCAGCATCTGGCTTCCACATGCCCTGTACCTTTTGCTAAGTGGCCCCAGGCCCAGCACTAGCAGCAGCCAGCCTTGGTTCACAGCTTTACCTCACCTGGGCACCTCCAAGCCCAGCACAAGTAGCAGCCATCTGCAGATTACTTTGTGGCTCATTCTAGGTGTCCCCAAGCAGAACACAGGTGGCGGCTAACCTTGGCCTGTACTTCCCAAGAGGCCCCAGAGCCAGCCTGTACAGTGGAGGGCTTCATACCATGTTGAAGCACCACCACCCAAAAACCTCCACACACAACATACTCAAGAGATAGACCCAGTGGGCACTAGAACCCTGCGTAAGTAAGTCCTGCTCTGTAAGGTGGGCCTCTGCACAGCTGATCTTCCATAGTGGTTGGAGGTTGGTGGTTACAGCCAGTCCTAATTGGCTTGGGGGTAAATCCTTCCATTGAATGCCAACAGCAATCAAGGCTCAACTACAAGAGGAGGATGCACACAGCCCATATGGGGTGGGGGTGCACCTTGAGTGCCCAGCTTGGGTGATCAGGAAGGCTGTGCCACTGGACCCTACAGAACACCTACTAAGGCCTTTCTACCAAGTCCAGGAGACATAGCATCTCTGCCTAATTCATAGAAACAAATGCAGGAAGGCTGTCAAAATAAGGAGAGAAAGAAATGTCCAAAAGGAAAACAGAACAAAACTCCAGAAAATGAACTAAACAAAATGGAGACAAGCAATCTACTAGATGCAGGATTCAAAACACTGCTTATAAGGATGCTCAGTGAATTTAGTGAGAACTTCAACAGCATAAAAAAGTACCAGTCAGAAATGAAGGATACACTAACTGAAATGAATAATTTATAGGTAATCAACAGTAGAGAAGATGAAACAGAACCAAATCAGTGATTTGGAATACAGTCATACCTCAGTATTCATCAGCTTCAGAACTTGTCAAACCCTGTACTTAACCACATTTTGATGAGAAAAAAATGTTTCAGCACTCTGAGCTTTCTTGCCACTTGGTTCCCCTCTCTCACAATGAAACAGAAGTCGGCATGTCAGTCTCATGGTAGCATGTGAACAGTTTGGTACTCGTCTGTTTTGGCATTTGTCATGAGTTCTGGAATGAATTAATAATGAGTACCAAGGTACCACTGTATAAAGAAGCAGAAAAACACCCAATCAGAAAAGCAAAAAATAAAAAGAATGCAAAAAATGAGGCTAATGTAAGGAGCCTCTGGGCAACTTCAAGCATACCAACATTCATATCATGGGGGTGCTGGAAGAAGAGAGAGAGAGCAAGAAATTGAAAGCTTATTTGAAAAAATGATGACAGAAAACTTCCCTAACTTGGTGAAGGAAATAGACATACAAGTCCCAGGAAGCACAGAGAGTCCCAAATGAGATGAACCCAAAGAGGCCCACCCCAAGACACATCATAGTTAAAGTACCAAAAGTTAAAGACAGAGAATCTTTTTCTTTAAGATTTTATTACTTTATTGTTGTTCAATTACAATTGTCTGCATTTTCCTCCCACCCAGCCAAGCCTACCTCCCTCCCCTGCTCCCACCCTCCCCCTTGGTTGTGTCCATGTGTCCTTTATATAGTGATTCCTGAAAACCCTTCCCCCTACTGTCCTCTCCCCCCTCCCCTCTGGTCATTGTTAGATTGTTCTTATTTTCAATGTCTCTGGTTATATTTTGTTTGCTTTTTTTCTTTTGTTGATTATGTTCCAGATAAAGGTGAGATCAGCAAGAGGAAAGAAGTTAGTTACCTACAAGGGAGTCCCATAAGACTGTCAGCTGATTTCTCAACAGAAACTTTGCAGGCCATAGGGATTGGCAAGAAATATTCAAAGTGATGAAAACAAGAGACCTACAACCAAGAAAGATTACACTACCCAGCTAAGCTATCATTTAGAATCAAAAGATAGACTAGAAAAAACTAGAGGAGTTTACTACCACCAAAACAGTTTTAGATGAAATGTTAAAGGGTCTTTTTTAATAAGAGGAATAAAAGATAAATATATGAACGGTAAAATGGCAATAAATACATATATATCAACAATTGAATCTAAAACCAAAATAAAGGAAAAAGCAGAACAGAAACAGACTTATAAATACAGAGAACATTTTTACAGTTACCAGGAGGCAGGGAGCTTGGGGAGATGGGTGACGTAGGTGGAGAAATTGAGAAGTACAAATTGGTTGTTACAGAATAGTCACAGGGATGTAAAGTACAGCATAGGGAATATAATTAATAATATTCTAATAACTATGTATGGGTCAAATGGGTGCAAGATTTATCAGGATGATCATTTAGTAAGTAATGTAATGTCTAATCACTGGGGTTTACACTTGAAACTAATAACGTATGTTAACTGTAACTGAAAAATTTAAAAAGGATTTAAAAAAAAAATCACACTCAAAGAGTAACGAAAACTACCCCAAATAGCTTTAAAAAACTCTTGCCTGGATACTGCAAGGTGAAAGATAAAAATAACTACTGGTTTGGCCAAAAAGTTCATTTGTTTTTTTTCCATATGCTGGCTCTAGTAGTATTTAGTTGTCTTTAACTTCATTCAAAATAATTTTGTTAGATTGTATTATGACAGCTGTCAGACCACTGTGCATTTAAAAAAAATTATCAAAATTGGTGAATTTTTGCACAGCCATCTTAATATTGAAGATGGAGAAAACAAGCAATGTTTTTGGCATATTATGCTTTATTATTTCAAGAAATGTAAAAATGCAACTGAAACAGACAAAAAAGATTTGTGCAGTGTATGGAGAAGGATGAACATGTTGAAAGTGGTTTGCTAAGTTTTGTGTTGAAGATTTCTCACTGGACAATGCTCCATGGTAGGGTAGACCAGTTGAAGTTGATAGTGATCAAATCGAGACATTAATTGAGAATAATCAATGTTACACCATGCAAGAGATAGCTGACATGCTCAAAATATCCAAATCAAGCATCGAAAATTATTTGCACCAGTTTGGTTATATTAATCACTTTGATGTTTCAGTTCCATATAATTAAGTGAAAAAACCCTTCTTGACTGTGTTTCTGCATGTGATTCTTTACTTAATGTAATGGAAATGTTCTGTTTTTATAAACAAATGTGATATGTGATGAAAAGTGGATACTTTGTAATAATTTGGAACAGAAGAGACTGTGGGGCAAGCGAAATGAACCACCACTAACCACACCAAAGGCCGGTCTTCATCTAAAGAAGGTGATGTAGTGTCTTTGGTGAGATTGGAAAGGGGTACTGTATTATGACCTCCTTCTGGAAAAACAAACTATTCCAACAAGTGCTGCTCCCAAATACACTAAGCAGCAAAAGTCATCTGGAGTTACTGGTAGTCAACGGAAAATGCACAGACTTCCATCAGGATAGTGCAGGACCGCATGTTTCTTTGATAATCAGGCAAAAACTGTTACAGCTAGTCTGGGAAGTTCTAATTCATCTGCCATATTCACCAGACATTGCACTTTTGGATTTCCATTTATTTCTGTCTTTACAAAATTCTCTTAATGGAAAAAATTTCAGTTCCCTGGAAGACTGCAAAAGGCACCTGGAACAGTTTTTGCTTCAAAAAGATAAAAAAAATTTGGAAAGATGGAATTATGAAGTTGCCTGAAAGATGGCAGAAGGTAGTGGGAAAAAACAGTGAATATGTTCAGTAAAGTTATTGGTGAAAATGAAAAATGTGTCTTTTGCTTTTACTTTAAAACTGAATGAATGTTTTAGCCAACCCAATATACAAATGATGTAATATAGTTAGTAAACATATTTTCACACACAGAAATTGTATACTTTATGTGTATACTAGAACTGAATAAGTAAAAATATTGTTTAAAAAGAAAAATGAAACTTGTGAAGTCTACTTTGGCTTTCATCTCTAGGAAGTGTCCTTCTTCAAGCCCAGGATGACCCTTCTGCCTATATTCTTTTTAATTTTTTTGCACTTTTTAAATTGAATTTTTTGGGGTGACAATACTTAATAAAAACCATACAGGTTTCATCCCTGGCTGGGTAGCTCACTTGGTTAGAACATCATCTGAATATGCCAAGGTTGCGGGTTCGATCCCTAGTCAGGACACATGTAAGAATGAACCAATGAATGCATAAATAAGTAGAACAACAAATTGATGTCTCCCCTTTCTCTCTCTCCACTCTCTCCCTTCCTCTCTCTCTGTCTCTAAAATCAACTAAAAAAATTAAGCTGCTCTCTCTCTGAAGCACTACTGTGCCTCCACCCCCCCACCCCCCCGCCCTTCTCCCAGGTGCATTTTCCTTGCCTGTCTCTTCTAAGCTCCAAGGGCCCTTCTTTTGTTTCTGTAACTTGTTTCCTGAGCCCATTTCTTCTCCTGCTCACTTCTTCTACCTCTGTGACTTTCTATTATTTATTTACTTACGTTTACAGAGAGGGGAAGGGAGGAAGAAAGAGAGGGAGAGAAAGCAAAGTGTGAGAGATACATAGATCGGTTGTCTCCTGCATGCCCCCATCTGGGGACTTGGCCCGCAGGCATGTGCCCTGACTAGGAATTGAACTGGCAGCCTTTCTGTTTGCAGGCTGATGCTCAATCCACTGAGACACAAGAGCCAGGGCTCTGTTACTTTCTAAATAAACTTTCTCTTTTAACTGGAAAAAAATTTTAAATGCCATATAGGTTTTCAAGTGTATAACTCTATAATACATCATCTACATACTGCATCATGTGCTCACCCAAAGTCAAGTCTCTTTCCACCACCGTTTATCCCCTCTTTGCCCCTTTGCCGTCTTCTACCTTCCTCCAGCCCCCTTTCCATCTGGCAATCACCATAATGTTGTCTGTGTCTGTTTTTTTCTTAATCCTTTTATCTTTTTCACCCAGCCCAGCTACCCCCTCTCTGACAGCTGTCAGTCTGTTCTCTGTATTTATGAGTCTGTTTCTATTTTGTTTGTTAGTTTATTTTATTAGATTACACATATAATAAGTGAAAGCATATGGTATTTGTCTTTCTATGACTGGCTCATTTCACTTAGCATAACATTCTCCAGGTCTATCCATGCTGTCACAAAAGGTAAGATTTCCTTCTTTATTTACAGCCTAGTAGTATTCCACTGTGTAAATGTACCACAGCTTTTTTATCCACTCATCTACCGATGGGCACTTGGGTTGTTTCCAGATCTTGGCTTTGCAAATAACACTGCAATGAACATAAGGGTGCATATATTCTTTCAAATTAATGTTTTGGGTTTCATCAGATTATATTCCCAGAAGTGGAATCACTGAGTCCTAATACAGTTCCATTTTTTATTTTTTGAGAAAACTCCATACTATTTTCCATAATGGCTGCACCAATCTGCGTTCCTACCAACAGTGCATGAGGGTTCTCTTTTCTCCACATCCTTGCCAACACTTGTTTGTTGATATATTGATGATAGCTATTCTGACAGGCTTGGGGTGATATCTCACTATGGTTTTAATTTGTATTTCTCTGATGATTCATGATGCTGCCTGTTCTTGACTTTTTTGAGAGAGGAAGAGAGAAAGAACGAGAAACATCAATTTGTTGTTCTACTTATTTATGCATTCATTGGTTGATTCTTATATGTGCCATGACCAGGGAATCCAACCTGCAACCTTGGCAGAGGAGGACGATGCTCTAACCTACTGAGCTCCTGGCCAGGGCACTGTCTGTGTTCTTGACCTCATTGTCTTTTGTCTTTTCTAGGACTATGCCTTTTCAGCTTGTTCTTTTAATCTTTACATTCTGCCTACAAATATAGGTCCAGCTTAGGTCCTCCATTTTATAAAGCACGACAAATTACAACAAATCTTCCCTTAGGTGTCTCTTTCATGCTGTGGTCTGCTAAACTTTATCCAGATTTCTAAGAATAGTCCACACTCACTACTCTCACCAAAGACAGTTTTCTCACTATCAATTCTCTGGTTTTCTTTCTCCTCAAGCTATAAAAATGGATATACTGAAGGTCACTCATTGCCACATTAAAACGCCTTAAATTTTTTTATTTTTTCTTTATCAATATTTTTTATTGTATTTTTCCATTACCATTTATCCCCTATACCATCTTCCACCTCCACTGGTCCCCTCCCCCCTGCCCCTGCAATCACCACACTACTGTCCATGTCATGAGCTATTTCTCTTAAGATTTTATTTTATTGTTTTAGAGAGAGCGAGGAAGGGATGGAGGGAGAAATAAAAAGAGGGAGAGAAACATTGATGTGTGAGAGAAACATCAATTGGCTGCCTCTCACATGCGCTCCAACAGGGGACCAACCTGCAAGTCAGCATGTGCCCTGATGGGGAACTGAACCGGTGACCTTTCACTTTGTGGGATGATGCTCAACCAACTAAGCCATGCCAGTGAGGGAGAGATGTCACTTTTTTATTGTTCATGCTGTTACAGTTGTCCCAATTTTCTCGCCTTTGCTCCCTTCCCCTAGTGTTCCTTTCCTACAGTCAGCCCCCACACTATTGTTCGTGTCCACGGGTAGGTGTGAGATATCATTTGAATAATGCCATGGGTAAAAAATGAGAAAAGTGAACCTTGATATATTCCAAAAATATATACAAAAAACAAACATATAAATGTTTTCCTTATGACTCAGCAATTCCACTTCTGGGTATTTATCCGAAGAAACCCAAAACACTAGTTCAAAAGAATATATGCGCTCTTATGTTAATTGTAGCATTATTTACAATAACCAAGATATGGAAGCAGCCCAAGTGCTCATCAATAGATGAGTGGATAGAAAGCTATGATACATATATAAAATAGAATATTACTCAGCCACAAAAAGAATGAAATCTTACCATTTGCCACAGTATAGATAGACCTAGAGAGTATTATGCTCAGTGAAGTAAGTCAGTCACAGGAAGACAAATACCACATGGTTTTACTATATGTGGAATCTAAAGAAGAAAATAAACAGACAATATTGAAACAGACTTATAGACACAGAAACAGGACAAGTGATTGCCAGAGGGGAGCAGGGTCTGGGTGAAAAAGGTGAAAGGATTAAGAAGTACAAATTGGTAATTATACAATAGTCACAGGGATGTAAAGTATAGCGTAGGGAATTTAGCCAATATTATTGCAGTAACTGTGTATGGTGCCAGGTGAGTACTGCAAATATGAGGGGGAACACTTTGTAAAGTATATGATTGTCTAATCACAATGCTGTGCACCTGAAACCAATACAAACTAATACTGAAAGTGAGCTAATTGAAAAATTAAAAAATACAAAAAAGTTTTCCTCAGATAAATTGTAAGCCATATTTGACAGCTTTAACTCCCATCACATGGACAATTGGGAATTGACTGCAGTTTCAAATGCGGCTCCTGAGAAGCTTGGTATTTTGAAATATTCTCCTTTCAGTAAGGTTTCTAACTCTCATGGAAGGGAAGCAGCCTCTTTAAACCTTAAAGCCAAATTCAAAGAATAAGATTCCGGGGAGCTCAATTGGTTAGAGCATTGTCCTGATATGGCAAGGCTGCAGGTTTAATCCCTGGTCAGGGCACAAACAAGAAAAAATCAATGAGCTCCGGCTGGGTGGCTCAGTTGGTTGGAGCATCATCCTGTACACCAAAATGTTGCGGGTTCGATTTCCGTTCAGGACACATACCTAGGTTGTGGGTGTGATCCCTGGTTGGGGCACATGTGGGAGGCAACCCATTGATGTTGCTCTCTGACATCTATGTTTTTCTCCCTTCTTCTCTCTCTAACATCAATAAAACATATCCTTGGGTGTGAATTAAAAACAAACAAAACAACCAATGAATGCATAAATAAGCGGAACAAATCAATGTTTCTTTCTCTCTCTTCCTCTCTGTCTACAGTCAATAAATAAATTATTTTTTAAAAAAGAACAGCTGCTGAATTACGGACAATGAAGGCCACACCTTGCCTATCCCATCTGCCTGCCTGGCTGGCTGGCAGGGAAGGAAAAAGAACTTGCATGTTGGTGGAGGAAGAAGTGGAGTGGTAGAACAGTGAAATTTAAGTAAAAACCAAGTTGGTTCCAGGTGTCCTGCAGGCTGTAAAATGTAGTTTAAGCACAGTGCCATTTTTTCTGTTGAAATGATGTTAATTATTGGAATGCACAATTTTTAAATATGTAAATAAAGTTTTAAAACCTGAAAAAAAAAAAGAATGCTTGAATGTAAATTCTTTACCACCACTTGGCAGTTACCTAATTTCTCTAAGCCTGAGTTTTCTCACTTTAAAACGGGCTTAAAAGCAATACCAACTTTATTGGGTTATTGTGGGGATTAAATAAGATAATATATTTAGCACACTGCCTGGAAGATAGTAAACACTGTATAAATGTTCATTATTATTATTAAATCTATTAAGTTTGTCCTCATTTGATAATCTTCCACTGGAATAACCTAAGTGAGGGTTACAGCCCCAGTGCCAGTCGAAGGTAATTATTCTGACCTTCTAGGTTAAGAACCTCGTAACTTACTTTACTTTTTCCCCTGTGTTTGAAGACAAGCAAAGAGAATAGGAAGTG
>VMDR010017122.1:0-20464 GCA_007922815.1 Macrotus californicus | reverse complement strand
GTAAGTATGATAGGGTCTTTCTGGAATCACAAGGATGAAGCTCATCAACTTTGTGCCTAATAAGCAAAATTATGAGGGAGGGACACCATCTAGCAGATTTAAATTATCTGATAATTTGTTATTTCATGAAATACTAGTCCCTCCCCCTTTTTCAATAGCCATTGCTTACTACGAAATCAGATTTCCTCTTAAAGTCGCATGTATTTGAACTCTGTGGAAGGTGAGGCCACAAAGAGAAATCAGAGAAAGAGCTGTGAAGAGCTGTTTGTCACTGGTGACCACTCTCTCCAACCAGGAAGGCAAGAGAAAGAACGAACTAAATACTTCATGGGAACAAAACAAAACCCACACCCACGGCATCAGATACGCTGACAAGACATCACTCCCTTCAAATGCAGCGTGGAACATACTCCCAACAAAAAAATGTGGAGGCTGGAGGTTGTAGAAATAAAAAAAGGAATTAAAAAAAAAAAAACATCCTGAAAAACAGTATTCTTAACAAAGGAAGATCAACTTTACACAAGAATCTTAAAAACACTCAGGTTGAAGTAGAACAAAAGCAAGAAGATGTATTTAGACACAAATGCTGTCAGTTTTTCTTTGAAAATCCCTCTCCAGAAATTTCTTTAATTAGGAAAATAAATGGGTTTTAAACACATTCTCAGATTGGTTTATTAGTGTGGATTATTGTTCCCTTTTTGGTTTGCAAACAGTATAAGACAAAAAGAGGATTTACCAGCCAATGACTTATTCCAGATAAAAGTTAGCAAGTTATTTTTGGGGGGGAAAATTTTTGCTCATAAAAAATCCTATCACCATTCTATCTAGAGATGAGTTATGAAGTGACAACTGGAAAAACAGAGAAGACTCATGGAGACTTTCCCTTTATCGTCTTTGAGCTGAACCTTTGATATTTATTATTAATATTTTATGTTCATAGTAGTCTTTATCATCAAAGTTCACTTGCTTGATTATTTCCTCTTTGACCCATAGGTCACAGAGCATCCTATTTATAATTCTGGAGCAGGAGGAACTTGAAGGAGGGGAAGAACACAAAATAGCCTCATTGCTAAGCTGGGCCTTGAACCCCTGATCTCACTCTTTGGATTCAGTGTGACAGACCCAGGGAGCTTGACATTCAGAAGAGGTATGAGCAGAATATTGTCTAAGTATGTGGTACTGGCTCTCATGTAGCTTTGATACCAGATACCGAGAGAAAAATAGATGTGAGGATTAATAAAAGCCTAATAAAATTCATTTCAAAGCACTGCAGGGTAGGGTCAAGAGACCTGGGGAGAGTCCAAAATGGAACATGTGTGACAACTGAAATCAACATCACTGCTGGCAGGTCCCATTGCTTTACTTTGATTGGCAGTCAGCTCAAAAGTTGATCGCAACATTCCAAGGCATTCAGCCTTCAGGGCTGCTTCTCCCAGTCTCAGAAGCAGCTCCTCTTGTCCCTTCTGGCCCAAAGATGTGAAAGCAAACACAAGCAAAATATGCAAGGAGGGAGAGGAGGAAGAGGAGGGAGAGCTTGAAGGGGTGGGGGGAGGGGATGACCATAGAAGCATTCATGAAATTATGCATGGGAGAAAAACAGCCTGCATTTCTAAGTAAACAACTAGGAATACTATATAACATATAATTTAGCTAACTTTTATTGAGTATTTACTATGTGCCAAGCTCTTTCTGAACACTTTGCATATATAACTCAATCTCTACATCACCCCAGTTTACAGATAGGGAAACTGAGGCATGTACTTCTCATGAAACAGCTAGTGAATGACAGACCTGGAAGAGAAATCCATATAGTCTAATTTCCAAGCTCATGAATGCTCTTCGCTGTTTTATGTAGCCTCCCACCTACACAATACCTGTGCTGCATGGCTATTGATGTAGCCTGTATGTTGTAGAGAAACTGAGACGCAGAAAGGATGTGTGACCATCCCACAAACCACGATGGAAGGAGCATCAGAGTGTCTAATACCGCATTATGTTTTTCTGCACCACTGGTCACATCTAACCAAATAATTTGATGAAAATACCCCTGGCATCACGTCCAGTTCAACAGGTATATTAACATCATCAATCAATAGAAAACAAAATATAAATGAAGATAATATTCCCTTTATATCAGTCAGATTGTTGTCTAATTGTTTTCTAGATACGAGGGCCTGAAATTGAAACTAAAGCCACTCAAAGGCAGGAGCATATGTTTCATTAGTAAATACCCTAGTATACTGACATGAAGTATGCTTAAGATTACTGGCCACATGAGTCATTCAATCTGTCGGTCATTTCACTTTGTTGAATGTCTACTATTAAGCACAGCAGGGGTGAAAAGTCATAAGAAAAAGAGAGTAATCCTAACTTCCATTTAAAGACCAACAGAATAAACTCAATACTTTTTAAATCAACAATAAACACATCTTCCCCTTCTTCCTTATGGAGAGAACTTGATCCTGTTAGGAGTGACAGCACCCAGTTAGAAACGCCCCCTCTCTGAGTTTTCCTTATGGTTAGAGGTGGCCAAAGGAGTTGGTGCTGGCTGATTACGATTGGAAACAAAAATCACAGGGTGGAGATTGCAGGAAACCAATGCCACCAGCCTCTGCCTTCCACCTGCGCTCCAATTTTAACCCCTTTTACTTGCCTGGAGCATGAACATGGGGTCTGGCATGGGGCCGAGATGATAGGGAAGCAGCAGGAAGGAGCCCAGGTCCTCAGCCACTTGCTCAGGCACCAGCACCTGCCCGAGGCTGCCCGCCCAGACTCCTGGACACAGGAGGAAAACATCCCCCTCCTTCTCTAAGCCAAAGAAGCCAGGCCGCACATCCATGCAGCTGGATGTAGCCCTCACTGAGGGTCCCTGCTTTCTGGGTTGGTCCTTTCTCCACCCATGCTGGTTTTGAGAAGCACATGTCTTCTAATTCTGCCTCTCTGGCCACAGACAGGGATATGAGAAAAAGAAAAGCTAAAAAAGATACAATAAAACATTACTAATTGCACATTATGTAACCTTTACAGATTTGTTACTTTTGAAAATTATTCAGAAGGAAAAGAGTTGATGAGTTGATATGCTATAACATTTTTTCCTGCAATACCACCATCTGTTTATGTTTGCACCCCGTTTTGATGAAATCATTGTCCATGTTATTTTCCTCTCACACCTTCTTTAACATGAGGCTTTGAATGATTGCCCAGTAAGTAGACTTCTCCAGTCAATTTTAATCACTATTTCTTGCTCCAAAACTAAACCCTACCATGACATCGAGGATTTTATAGACCATAATGGATACGAAACACTATGTAGTTTATTCTTACAGTTGAAAGCTTCATCAGTCCTAACTCACAGCTATTCCACTAAAAAGTTTTCGTACAACTTCTCAGGAGTTTGTTGACATGACAGCTCTGGAAGCATCGCTGAAGGAGTCGACTCCTTCTTTCAGATGTTCACCTGGTGTCCTAGGCACCACTCAGGTAGGCTTAGACTCAGATAGTAGAAGCAAAAATATTTAAATCAAGCTCTATTTTTTAAAAAAACTTTACATATTTTTGACTTCACAGAAGTTAAAAAAGTTAGAAGGTTAAAGAGGATTTTTTTAAAAACCTTACTAAGTTTCCATGTCAATATATCATCTGCTAAATCTGCAGTCACAGTTACTCATGTATCTCAAGTAAAAACACAGCTCACTTGTTTAATTGCTTCATTATTGAGTAAAAAATGGTTTGGGGTTAGGAGTTATCAGAGTGACGGCCTTATTTGCCCCAAACATTAATACTTTTCACCTGGTAGTGTGTGGACCTAACTTTCAACTGGGTCATGGGAAAAAAAAATGATCCAAAATAAACTTACTAAATGAAGAACCAAACTCAGAAAAAACTTGTCTGGTATTTATTCAAGTTATATAAACTCATAAATAACCAGGCGATGAAGCTTAGGGTTGATGAATTGCTATGAAGCATGGGAAATTTATTTTTGAGGACAGTCTCTGGCTTTCGGATGCCTAAATTACATACATCTCTTAAATACAAATGATGATAGCAGCCAGGTGGCTCCAGAAACTCCCTCTCCTCTCCACTGTCATCATTTGGTTTCTTTCTTCTCAGCCTCTCCTCTCCCCTCCTGCTCCCCAACTATAGCCTGTGCAGGACACATCTGTAGCGGCAGTAGAGGAAGAAAAAGAAAATGTGGGGGCAGAAAGAGCAAACCTTCATCATCCGTTTCTTCTGTCCCTTACAACTTCTTACATCGCCTGAGGGAGGGAGGGTATGGGGAGACCATCCTACCACAGCGCACGAGGTCCTTCATGATCTGGCTCCTGCATATCTTTCCTAATGCTGTTGTCTAACAAGCTCCCCAGCTCAGCTCGAGTTTCAGCTCAGTGTGGGTTAGGCTCCTCCCTGAGCTCCCACAGTATGCACCCTTCTCCTGTGCTACTTCTGCACTTAACATCTTCCTCTCTACACAGTGAGCAACTTGAGATCAGAAAATGTCTTTCAGCTGCATCTTCAGGGTAGAACAGCCTTGCTTAGTGAATGACTCAATAAAAAAAAACGTGGTGCTCAACAAATGAATGAACAGGAATGAATGGCCACAGGACTCTTGCAATTGCCCGTCCCAGAGCTCTGCTCTAGCCCCACTCTCCCCTCATTGAAAGTTACTCTTCCGTGGAAGAAGGAAGATGAAGTTAATTGAGTTGCTGAGATCCAGCTATAACCTTTGTCTCTAAATGGATAAAAAGAAGCGGCAGGGTGTCACTGGAGTAGCCCTGACTTTCGTTAAAGGAGTGGGGCTGCATAAAAGAACAAAGGTGAAGACGTGGCTACAGGTAATAGCAGCCGACATTTAGGCAGCTCTTGTAAATATGCTACAATGGCTGTGCTTTCAATTCTTGAATCAACTCTACGAGGTCTTCATGGTCTCCCTGAATTAGAACAAAGAACACTTTCTCTAATCCATTAATATGCACTCAACAGACTATTGCCACATGTGGAAAAAAAAGTGTGTACATGTAGGATATTGAAAAACAAACAAACAAGCTCATTGAAACAGAGAACATGGTGGTGGTTATCAGAGGTAGAAAGTGGGGAAAATGGATTCAGGTGGTCAAAAGTACACATTTGCAGTTATAAGTTCAATAAGTTCTGGGGGCGTAAGGTACAGCATGATGGCTATAGTTAACAGTACAGCATTGTATGTTTGGAAGTTGCTAAGAGAATACACGTTAAAAGTTCTCATCACAATAAAAAGATTGTAACTCTGTGAGGTGATGGATGTTAGCTAAACTTCTATGGCAATCATTGTACAATATATGCCTATAGCAAACTATTATGTTGATATAATAGTTTGAAATACCTGAAATTTACACAATGTTATATGCCAATTATATCCTAGTCAAACTGGAAAAAAAAACAGATCTGCTTCCAAAAGAGAAATAAATAAATACGAGGACTAAGTAGGAACATAGAGAAATGTGCAGTGAAAATAGAAAAATAAAAGCATACGCCCTGATAGTCTACAGCTGTATAAACATGTCAGTGTAATAAAGACTGAAAAGGAATGTCCGAAAATGAGAGCATTTGGGTGGGAAAAAGGAGTAGCACCTCTTTGTAAACATGTCATTATTGTTAAAAACTTGTAATACAATTTAAAATGTAGTTTTAGTAACTTAAACCTATGTTTCTTTTCCTTTCTTTTTTTTCAAGACACATTATTCGGCATCATATCAGATTATTACATTTAGCAATCAAAAGCATGGGTTACAAAAAAAAATCTACATTAAAACCCTTTATTGGAATGCTTTACACTTTCCACAGAACAGAAACTAAAATAACCTGTCACACAATTAGTCACAACTGCAGTCCTTGAGTTTTTTGCCCATTCACGTGAGAATCCTCTAAAACATGTTTTCTTTGTGGCAGCAAAACCCTGCCACCACCGTGCTTGGCTGAGTTCACCCATCTGTGGTGACCTGCAGCTTTCCCCTCACTTCTCTGGCTCTTCTCTCCCACTAAGCTTCGTTTTCTGGCAGCAATTAAAACTTTCTGCCACTGCCACAGCTACTGCTGCTGCTGGAACCGCCATAGCCACCTTGGTTTCGTGGTTTGGCAAAGTGTTGGCCTCCACCCACCATAGGGGCCAGAGCTTCTGCCTCCAAAGTCTCCTCTTTTCATGGGTCCAAAATGTGAAGATTGGGTGTCGTAATTGCCAACATCATTGTAGCTTCCAGCACCTCCAAGGATGCTTCGATCATTACCAAATCCATTCTAGCCAACCCCACTGCCACCATGTCCTCCACTACCACGGCTGCCACCAAAGCCCCCTCAACCCATGAAGCTTCCTCCACGATCAGTTGTCATTCCCACCAAACCACCTTCACCAACACCTCTGAAGTTTCCAGAACCACTTCCACCTCTTTGGCCGGATGAAGCACTAGCCATCTCTTGCTTAGACAGCACCTTCCTTACCCCATAGCTGTGGCCATTCACAGTGCGGTATTTCTGAATGACAGTCTCGTCTACAGAGTCATGGTCATCAAAGGTTACAAAAGCAAAGCCGCTCTTTTTGCCACAGCCTTGGTCAGTCATGGTTTTAGTCACTTCAGTTTTCCCGTATGTTCATAATATTGTCTTAGGTGATGTTCTACAGTGTCTTCTTTAATACCACCAACAAAAATCTTTTTCACAGTGAAGTGGGCAACTGGTCTTTGAGAGCCTTCTCTTGAGACAGCAATCTTTGAAGAGGGTTCCACCCTCTTCCATCCACCGCGTGTGGCCTTGCACTCACGACTGCGTCTACCTCCTCTGCAGTGGCGAACGTGACAAGCCCAAAGCCTCTGGGTGGATCTCATCACCACACAGTCTGTGAGCACTCTCCTTTACTCACAATGGCTCCTCAGACTCCCATTGGTTGTGTCCAAGCTCAAGCCTCTGATAGAGAGCTTCCACGGCTGTTTGGCCCTTTGGGAAACTCAGACTTAGACCTGCCAATTGCAGGAGTGGAGACTTAATGAGGCTTACTCTGCGGGTCCACCAGCAGAAAGCAGATCTGTCTCAATGAATATCAGGGCCAACACACAGTGGGGACTCTTCAACAATTCTTAAAATTCTTACTTAACTTTCCTCTTCCCTTTTATTTTTAGTCACTGCCTTTCCCTACAAATCCCCAAGCTGAGTGCTCACTTCAGACATTGAGAAGAGTGGAGGAGGGGAAGAAGGAAAATTAACTCTTGTTGAGTTCAGTACAACAACTGGGAGGTTAGTGGGGAAACGAGAGGGGGTGGGGGTGGGGAGAGAAGGGGCAGGTATCTTAGCCTCAACCTCCCTCTCTCCAGCAGGGACAATGTTGCCTGCATCTTGCATAAAAAGGTAGATAAACACATCTTCAAATCCTTCCTTCCAATCAAATCAGCACCTCTGTAAGGCAATTCTGGAGCCATTGATGGCTAAGTGTCTACTGTGTAGCAGGCCCCTCAGGACTGTGGCCTTTTTCTACAATGGAACAGTAGAGAGAAACTCGTGTCAAAAACAACCAGAGTGGCAGTAAAGGAGGAAGTGAAAGAGGTCTCAGCAGATCAGAGAGGGATGACTCTAAAGCTGGCCAAGGACCAAGAGTTGTTCCAATTCAGAGATTTGGGCTGGTGGATTTGCCCTCCACCCCGTATCTCCTGGCCCCAAATTCTCAGACCATCCATCCACCCATAGAAACACATATCCCAGACTGTCCTGCTGGATTGGGATCCCACCCCCGCCAACATGGACTGGCTCGGAAATGTGAGAATCCCAGATCCCAAAATAAGGCAAGGCTACCAGGGACAGGATCTGTTCCTGCTCTCTAAGTCAGAACAAACTTTCCCTGGGACCAGCTTCTCAACCTGGCTGCTCTCTTTCCATTGGTCAGGCAAGTTGTGAAGTTAATGGGTCTGCGTGAGCTGAGCAGACAAGCCTAGCCTAGGCCCTTAGGCAATGCGCTTAAATGTCTCATTCAGAAAATCCAGGCTAAGTGCCAAAGAATCGATTACAAATGAGCATTTGGAACCCAGCCTCTCTAATTGGACCCTGTCTGGGTAGTCCACGTGAGTGAGGAGTTGGGAGTCATTGCCCATAGGCTTTCTGCAGACAATGTCTGCATATTCTCTTTCCCAGATAAATATATGCTTAAACAGAACTCAACTAGTTTTTGTTTTAATTCAGATTGTAAAAATAGATACATAAGACATTACAGATATAGTTAAAGCCCTTCAAAACCCCTCCGTGATTTCATTATCTGCCCTCATTCTTCAGGGGTGACCAGTGTCCTAAATCTGTCATTTCTCACCCCAGGCATGACTGTATACTTTCACTACATACATGTGTGAACATCAGCAGCATATAGTTTTTGTTTGGCATATTTTCTAACTTTATGTAAATGCCACCTTGGACTCTCACTTCTTTTACTCAGTTTTAGCTCAACATTGTTTTTGATATTCACTCATATTAACATGGCACTAGTGAATTCTTTCGGGGTGGGGGGGAGTTTTGTGCAAGATTTAATTTTTAAAAAAAACACAAACAGGAAAGGCTGTTTTCCACATTTTCAAGGTTGTAAAAAGTTTACTACAGTTATCAGGGGTGCGGTTCTAAGCTGCTTCAGTGGAACAAATACCAAAGGACCTCTCCTGGGCTAACAGGTGGTGGAAACCACGCCCCTCGCCCTGCTCCCCTAGCTCCTCCCAAAGGCTAGTGAGCTGTCAGTTCTGTGATCTAGGCTTGTTCCCACTTCCCAGGGCTTGTTCTCTCGCAAGTGACCCCAGGCGCAGCAGAGCTGGGTCTGATTCTCTCCCCTCCCCAGTGCTCCTGGTGAGGCAGAGCTAGCTTATCAATAGGCTGCTGCGCCTTAATACTGACAGTGAACGAGGCTGCAGACAGCTGGAAGGGACTCCAACACAGACCCAGCTGGGGCAAAGGGCCCGCTCAGCCCCTACTGCTGGGCTTCTTTTAGAATACTTCGGATAAAGACAATAGGAAGTTGGAATCAACACAGCAGGAAATGGTGCGAACAACCCATAAACCAGTCTCTCATGCATTCATACCCACAGTGATGACCATAATAACAACGATAAAAATAAAGGTACAGATGAAAAGTAGCTTTTGGTAGTATTCTATTCCCGTTACTATTCATTTTAGTATTTAATTGTAGTGTTCTATTATATAAAGCTATCATAACTTGTCCCTTAATTCTCCTGAGGTGTGGAATGGCCGCGTGGTACAGTGTGAACATTTTTAACTTTAAAGAGAACTCTGGTCCTGTCTAACAAAGTGGCCAAACCCATCTCTACTCCTGCTTGCTAGCAGAGATGGGGGGGCTCCCGCCGTCTCACATGCTCAGACACACCTGACATTGTCAGACTCTTATTTTTGCTCATGTGATAGAGGTGATATGCCTAATCTCATTTTGAGTGTAATCTTTATTCACAGATTGAAAAAGTTCTTTTTTTTGTTTGTTTTTTGTTTTTTTTTCAAAATGATCTTACAGGTTGGTGGTTCTCTAAGTGTGATCTGGAGACCCTGGAAGTTCCCTGAGACTCCTTCAGGCAGGCACTGAGGCCCCGATCATTTCACAGTAGCACCAACACATTATTTACCTGTTTAACTCTCATTCCCTCACAAGTGTACGATGGCGTTTTTCCAAGGCTGCCCGACGTGACGCTGCAACAGGCTGGATGGTCCTCCAGCTGTCTTCAGTTAAGCCAGACATGAAGGAGATCTACAGAAAATACAGGCCAATGCCACTCTTCCATATACTTTTGTCTTGGAAAAAAATGACCATTTCTTATTTTATGGTGCAACTGCCTTTTTAGACATGACTAAACTTCTCTTTAAAGTGAAAAACATCTATACTCTACCACTCAGCTATTCCACTCCTCAGGAGAACTAAGAAACAAATTATGCTACTTTTATATAATAGAATACTACAGTTAGAAAATGTGTCAACATATAATGGGTGTTATTGTTCTGATGTGAATTAAAAATATTTTTAAGTGCTTCAGTTTTAATTTATAATGTGGTAAACATCACCATATAAACATATACACAGAAGTTCTCTGAGATTCTCAATAATATTTCAGAGTGTAAAGGGGCCCTCCTGAAACCAAAAAATGTGAAAGTCATTGGTACAGGACACACCCTCCTGTTATCCCTTCTCACGTCCTGCCATGGGCTGCTTTGCTCAGGGCTTGAGAGGCACTTTTCCTTTGACCCTCATGGTATTCCTGTAAAGCAGGTGCTGTGATTGGCCTCCCCCGAGGGAGAGAGCTAAGGCTGGGGACAATGGGCCAGCATGCCTGAGGTCAGGCACTGGGATGGAGGTCCGGCCTTGCTGTCTCCAGAGGTGCCCCTGACCTTCACCATCCCTGCCATTGTCCCCCTTCTTTGCTTCCTCCAGCTTTCTTCTCTTAGTCATCCTCTGAGTCAGCCATCTTGAAACCATCTACGTATCTTTGAATCACCCTGTCTCCTTTTTCCTTAAGATGATCTGAATCCTCTTCCCAAGGTTGCAGACGAGGGAGGGTCTTAGAGGCTGGCTCCTGGAGCTGGAGCTACAGTGACCAGGGCCAGGCTCCAGGCTTCCGGGCAGCAGAGCTAGGAGCCAAGAGAGGTGCATGGGACAGAGGCCTGGAAACTGACCCTTCAAAAGGCAGAGCTAAAAGGGAAAGTACTTGCTAAACAGGTTCTAGAAGGAAAGATTGCCAGGTCCAGAAACGAGGTTTCTTTGCCTCAGGCCTATAGGTGGAGAAGTGTTAAACCCAAACATCTGCCTGTTAATCATATCCGTCTCTTAATCGCTATTACTCACTGACTTTCTTCATTCAACAACTACAATGGTTTAATAAGTGGGTCGTGACGGTGCAATAATAACAGCTAATATTTATGGGTGTGAAAGGACTCAGGTGCCTAGAAATGGGGCTGGGGTGCCCAATGGGAGCCAGGAAAAACCTTGTAACCCGAGTTTGGATTTTATGTAGAAGGTTTACATAATCAAGGGAGTGACGTGCTCTGATTCGTCCTTTACAAAGATCCACTGGCTGCAGAGTGGAGAATGGATTGCAGGGGAGCAACGTAGCAGGCAGAAAAGAATGGGGCCTGGAATCAGCATAGGACGAGAAGGGATGGATAAAATCAAGTGACGGGAAGTCAGGAAGCAAAGATGCAAATTGTCTCTGGTATGCCTAGATTTAAGGCCATAGCCTCCTAACTAGATTTCTCATTGCCAGGCTTTTCTCCCTTCCAAACAACCTTGAGCATCACCACCAGACTAACCTCCCTTAAATACTGCTCATCACATTGAGGAGTCCCAGACAGATGACTGAGTAAGTGTACTATTGGCTCTAGAGCCAAACACCCTGGATTCAGATCCCACCTCAGCAACTTCGCTGTACCCAGTGTCTTCATCTAAAAAGTGAGATAACGAAAACAGTGCTTTCATTGCAGGGTTGCTGTGAGTAAATGTATGTCAGAGCACTCACATCATTACCTGTGTACGGTAATCCTCCTATAAAACATTCATTACTGTTATGGCATTCCTCCACTCAGAAACCTGCAGTGGAAACCCTTCTATTTCCACTAGCTAGAATTCCAGGCCTGCCCCTCCAGATCCCTCATAATCCAGGCTTAACACACGGCCCAGCCTCATTTAATTCTATTCCCCCACATATGTCCCATAAATATACCAGATACAGCACCTTTGTGCCTTGGTCACACTGTTTCCCTCATTTCAAATGCTTTTCTTCCTCCCGTCTACCCTCCCCAGTCCTTCTGTCCCTTAAATGCTCATCACCACTTCTAGAAAAATGACTCCAAATGCGGTGACTGGTGACCATCCCCTGTATAATCATTTTCCCCCAAGCAGGACAGCATGTCATTCCTACCAGGAGGCTATCATTCCAAATCACTCACAAAGCCACTCAAGCTCATACCTGTCACTGCTATCTAAATGCTAAGCACTCACTAAGAAGGCCTAGAGCATAAACTTGTCTTTTCCACGCTCCGTGGAGCACTATGGATGCCCCAGAAGCCCATAAATAAAAAATAACTTTGGTACGAGTTAAGTTCTTATCAGGACTATCAGCTATGAAATATTTAAAGGCTCTCTTGGGTTATTACACCAAACCAATGTTGTGTGTTAAAAAGAGATAGGACCAAAAATATATGAACCAATTGACCAAACTATATTTCAGAGGAAGCAAAGTCTTACCCCCAAGCAGGACTTCTGCGCTTCAGGTCCCTTCATTTTTATAGCTTTCTTTTAACCACAAAGCTTTATAATAATTAGCACTTGTATTAGATGACTTAAAATTCTCTCATGTGTTCAAACATGATAGTGTAATAACAAAATCCAAGTTTGCCTACAATGAGGTTCGCCACACTTGTCCATTACTAGAAATTCACCTTGGTTGGGAAAATGTGTTCCAAAATTTGAAATTCAGAAACCAAACGATTTTCTTTTTTAATTTGAAAAAAAAATGTGCATTTTATATGAGTACATCGGAGGCACCTAATTTGCTTTTAGCTAGGGCCCCTCATTAACTATAATATCTCCATAGACTGCACTCAATTCAGTAGAGTGCTGAGAGACGGGAGGACTTCTCTCTGTGTTCTCCGAGCGGTTCAGAGAGGTTCAGAGGAGAAGAGTGTATCAGACCGGCACCAAGCCCCAGACCTCGACAAGTGTCTACTTTCATTGATTCACTTGTTCAACCTACACTTGCTGAGCCCCTGCTTTCCTGGAATGGGTAGCCCTGCCCCATCAGCAGCCTACAAGCCATAGAAATCTAGCTTCTGGGGGCTGGGGAGAACATGGGGGATGGGGGTACCCAACATACTAGATTCCCCTACTCCACCATGGCAGCCTAGTCTATAAGGTTTGGTTTCTGACTCCGTTTCCCACTTCTTAACTTTCTAATATTTTCTCCCTGAGCATATTTCTTCTGGAACTGAAATATTTCCCCGAATTCTAGTGTGCCTAGATGAACCCCCATTGTCCATGCCTTTCCCCAAGACCTAGCTCTTATTTCCTAGCCCGTGGTTGCTGTCTAATGTCCAGTTGTGAATGGACTCATCATCCAAAATTGCCTGGTCATTAAGAGTCACCTTGGGTACCTGTCAAAATTACAGATTCCTAGGCCCCGACACCAGTCTATTTGAATCAGAAACTCTGGGGAGAGGGAGGCTTTCCAGATGAGGAAACTGAGGCTTAGAAAGATAAAATTATAGGCTGGAATCCATACATGTGAGTGTGAGCTGGGTGCAGAGCCCAGATCTGTCCAATCCCACCTCCTGTGGTGTAATAATTAGAAAAATGAGAAGGTATGGGGCCATGTCTGCTGCAGCATCACCCCCTATTTTTGACCACAGTCTCCTATTCCACTTCTCAGTTTCTTCAAGAATGTAATACTAAGTCACAAACTCAAGTACCCATGACGGAAAGAAGGGCACAGCAAATGGCTGGAGCAGGAAGGGTGGCGGTGTACATGCAGCCTCCATGGAAGGCAGGGATTCTGGAAAACAAAGGAGTCCTTCCCTGTCCAAGCTACTCAGCTACCGCTGCTGCTCAACTCCCCCCAGCTCTTTCCCACAAGAATGTGGCCCCAGCTTCACTGAAAGATCTAGATTTTCAGATAAAATCTCAAAATGTCACACCAGTGATTACATTATGCTCTATGGCACTGCAGCTTGGAGCCTCGGGAGAGAAAGTCTGCGGCTGGACTTGAAGAAGCAAGTCGCTGTGATGTGAACTGCGTTTGTGCAGGAAACTGCATGTGGCCTCTGGGAGCTGAGGGCTTCGGTCCTATAACCACAAGGAGCTCAACCCTGCCAACAACCATGTGAGCTTGGAAGAAGGTTCCAAGTTGCAGAAAGGAATGCAGCCCAGCAGCACTTTGATGGCAGCTTCCTAAGACCTTGAGCAGAGGGCCCATCTAAGCCATGCCCAGACTCCTGAACTACAGATATTGTGAGACAATAAATGTGTATTGTTTTAAGCTACTAAGGTTGCGGTAATTGCCTATACAGCAACAGAAAATCAATATGCCCTCCTAGGCCTGCGCTTCTCAGAGAAAGCTTCAAACTGCAGAGGTTCCCTCCCTCCATCTGCCATCAACATTCCCATCCCTAACTGTCCTGACCTCAGCTGGCTAAGAGAGAAATTAATTTGGCAAACTGATTTACTATTTATGATTTACCTACCCCTACCAGGGAGTCTTTGCATTTTCTAAGAGAAGGCTCAGAGAGGTACTGGCTAAATCAAATGTATAATTGATGGAATTTCAGAAAGTCATGCAGAAAAAGGGAAGTAATTTGGTGCCTGGAGATTGTCCCATTTGGCCTCAAGTCACACCTTAGGTCCTTACCTGGGAATAAGTTCGGCCCACCAAAACACTCTAAACAGTGGGACCCGAAGCAGGGAGCTGCGTCACCACCAGTGAAGAAGACTCACTGAGGCAAGCCTCCATTTTCTTCTCTGAAAAATAGGGACAAGACCTCTCCCACCTGCCTCAAAAAACTGTTTTGAGGATCCCGCCAGTGGGTGGATGTGTGTGAGGTGATAGCAAACATAGTACCTTGGTCTCTGCCCTCAGTTACTAGCATAGGGCTCCCGAGACCCTTGTAATCTCCTGGGTGACAGGGGTGTCTTTTGTTCTAATGAGGCAACTCTGGGTGGGCTCCTAGAGGGGCGCTGGTCACCAAAGATCAAGTTATGATTAGAAACTTGGAATTTTCAGCCCTGTCCCTCAGTCTCTTGAGGAGAGAGATGGACTGGAAATGGAGTTAATATTTGATCATGCCTATGGGATGAAGCCTCCTTAAAAATCCCAATAAGTATGGGGTTCGGAGAGCCTCCAGGTAGGTGATGGTGAACACATCCATGTGCCAGGAGTGTGATGCACCCCAACTTCTGTGCTTGAGACCCTGCCAGACCTCGCCCTGTGTGTCTCTTCATCTGGCTCCTTATCTGTATCCTTTATCACATCCTTTAATAAACTGGTAAACACATTTTCTCCAGTCTGTGAGACACTCTATCAAGTTAATTGAACCCAAGGAAGGGGTGGTGGTAACTTCCAATGTGTAGCCAAGTCAGACAGAAGTTGTGGGTAAGCTGGGGACCTACTACTTGTGAAGTGGGAGTGGTCTCATGGGACTGAGGCTTTAACCTATGGGATCTAACACTTTCTTCAGGTAGATAGGGTCAGAATTGAGTTGAATTAGAGAACTTTTTCCCCTTGGTGGGGAGGACCCCCATGTCCAGTGACCAGAGGTATCAGAGGTGGTGAATGTAATAGTCTTGTGAAAGGTAAGGAAAGACACAAGGAGGAAAAGACAGGTTTCCTACTCAATGTGAAGGCACTCTATAAGCAAAAAAATATATGTTCGCTGCAATAGATTGAAGTAACTAAGCCATCACAGATCATTTAAACCAGAAAGACCTCGGCACACACATTCTGACTTTATCCCCGCAGCTTCAATACTGACCTTGCCTGTGTCTGTTGTCAGGCTTCCATTTCTTGCCACCTCCCTGTTTCAGCCAGAGGCTGACATTGAATTCTCCCAACTTCCGTGCAGCTGCCAAAGGCCAGGCAGGGACTGAGATGGTGCTCCTCTCATGTCCCCGCGTGTGACTGACTGCAGAGAAAGAGACCCCTAGGAAGGTCACACACACACATGTGGGGAGTCCCCCAACACCAGGCCAAAAACAGCCCCATCAAACTCCCCTGGTTACCCCTCACTTGGCTGAGAGTGCTGAGTCCTTCAAACCCAAGCACTCAAGTCCCTGAGACTTCTAGAACTCTCTCTCATCCAGCAGGGCTCCACTGCCTCCAAATCCTTACTTCAAATGGCGGGAGTGAGCAACCATTTTCTTCTGCTTTTTGTAGGGCTTAGCAGGGGTGTCCAAACTTTTGGTGTCTCTGGACCACACTGGAAGAAGAAGAGTTATTTTGGGCCACACTAAATATACTGTGACACATAATCACAAAAAAAATATCTCATAATGTTTTAAGTAAATTTACAATTCAGTGTTGGGCCACATTCGTAGCCTTCCAGGGCTGCATGCGGCCTGTGGACCACAGATTGGACACCCCTGGAGAGTGAAATCTACATCAAGCAAGAAGTTTTATTGAATTTAAATGGACAAGAAAAAGACTAAGAAAAAAAGGAAGAAAATGACTTATCCTCTTTATAGTCGAACAAACATAAAAGCACATAAGAAATAATGGCTTCCCATTTTAAAGCCAGAGGAAGTTAAGGATTATATGACTGATGGGAAGAGTGGAAAAAAAACAACAACTTACTCTTCAATTAAACTAAATTATTAAATTATAAAATTTAATAATAATAGTAATAGTAAAACAGTCATAATAATACTAAACATGTTATGGAGTCTACCATGTGCCTGACGGTGTACTAAACGTTTTCCATGCACCCTCTGACTCACTGCTCACAACAACCCTAAAGAAAAGGTACCGTCACTGTTCTAATTTAACAGGTGAAGAAACCAAGGCTTGGTCAAGTTAAGTGATTTATACAAGGTCACGCAAGTAGCAGATGATAGAGCTGGCTGGTGAAGACAGGGATGTCTTCCTTCCAAACCAGTATGCCATCTTGCTCCCTGAAAATGGAATGCACCATGGTGCCCTGTCTCCCCAGCAGAGCCAAGGATGCTGACCACAAACCTACCCCCCACCACAAGCTCATGGCACTCCCTTTTCCCACCCTTGTTCTCCCAAGAGCCCCAGCAAATATGCCTGAAGAGGAAGTTCCCTCCCTAGCTCTCCAAACCTCCCAATAATAAGCACCACTCGATAGCTGTTAGTATCAACACTAGCATCAACATCACTGGTGCTTTTTCTTCTCTAGAAATAAAATATTAATAAATATACTTACGTCCTAAAAGAGTCCATGTGCTTTAACATTTTCAGAAAGTGGTTTTTATTTCAATTGGAGACAATCTAGATGACTCAATTCCCCCCGCAGCTTGGTGCCAAACAAACAAATGGATACAGCCTTAGAATCCTAGGAAGAAATTGTTGGTTTTGCCTGGAACAATTTCCGTGGTGACCAGGATTTGACCCTAAAGCAATACATTTTACATTATTGAGGTATTTTGCAAGACTAGATGGGATTTTGATTGTTTGGTATTTTCTTTAAAGACCTCAAATTAGTAAGCAATAGAAAATGTGGATCTAATAAGTTTACAATAGCTTGATGAAAAAACATGGGTTAAAAATTCCCAAATGTTTGCAAGCTGAAATTAATATTCAGTGCCCTGGGAGCATGTAAAGTTGAGGCAGAAATGAGTGTGAAAGCAGTAATCGGAGCGGTGGGACCCTCTGTGAGGCAGGCTAGATAACCGTTTAGATGGGCCTGTGGAGGCCTAAGGGTCCGTGCGAGCTCTGATGCTGCGTTCTCAGAGCTGCTCTTCCACAAAACAGACCTTGTCCTTCATCCTTCACGTTGTGGGAGTTCCCTGGAATACAGTTGGACGTATCCTGATTATAAGGAAGGAAAGGAGGAAAGAAGCCAAGGAATGAGGATCAGAAGGAAGAAAGAAAGGAGAAAAAAATGAGAAAACCAAAAACGTCTGCCTCTATTCTTTCTGTGGACGTACATGCTGTGGTAGACAGAATAATGGCCCCCCAAAAGGTGTGCATGGACTCTGAGTTAAATCCAACACAGCCAAGTAAAATCTGTATAACAGCCACAAAAAGATTTTCAAATTTTCACCCTATGACATCTAGATATGAAAAATACAAAACAAAAAAATTAGATAGCATATTAGAATTCTTATTGTAAGGAGTCGACCTACAGTTCAGAAAATAATCACAGCAATATTTAAGGGCACAGGAAGGAATGGAAGAGCATGGCAACAGAGAATATTATTTTAGGTGGTGTTTCTGCTGTATACTAAACTAAATAGCAGTTTTCCCATTATCAGATTTCACTATAATAGCTATCCTTTGTAGAGGGCCTTGTGTACCCATCTCTGTGCTAAACGCTATTTGTAATAGTCTATTGGATTGCATCTTCCCAACAAGTCTGCCAGGTAACTATCATCACCCTCATCCCTACATAAGGCAACTGAAAATGAGAGAAGGCAAGCTGCTCAAAGACACACGGGTTGTAAGAGGCAGAGTGCTCATCAGTGTCAGCTCCGCGCAGCTAGACTACTCCCCACCTGTTCAGTCATGAGCAGCATCACCAATGACGAGAACCATCTTTAATCTCCACCACAACGCCCTGAGGTCTTAATAACCATTACTCCCAATTCACAGAGGGGGAAACTGAGGGTCCGAGAGACTAAATAATGCCCAAATCACATAGGGAGTAGGTGGTGAAGCTGGGATATGAACTCAAAACAAGCTGACTCTGTGTATTAAACCACTGCATGCTTCAGTATTCTGTACATGTCAGAAACATGACTAACACTTTAAAACCCTCCTGTACAGATTAATACAGAACTCCTGCTTCAATAAATGTTAAGAAATGGCTTGCTCTACTGCAATCTGAACATGGGAATTGTCATCAAAATTGGGTCAAGTTCAGCGACAGGTATTGTAATGCAGAGAGCTTTTTGGTTGTGTGTTATTTTCATTTTCTCATTTTGACAGAAATGGGCTGTAATGAGTTACTGTGATAAATAACAATAGTCTATTGGAATTAGAAAGATGGCCTTACTACCTTTCTAACACTACAGTGAATTAGCAAATTAAGAGAAATATTCTGAACAGAAAACAGAGTTCTGGAAGTCAGAAGTTTAAAATGGGTTTCACTGGGCTAATCAAGGCGTGAGCAAGACTGCGTTCCCTTCTGAGGCTCGCTGAGAGAATTCATCCTCTTGCTTTTTCCAAGTTGGAAGAACTTCTGCAGGCTGCCACATCCCTTAGTTTACGACTCCTTTTCCACTTCAAAGCCATCAATGGTAGATCTTTCTTACTATGCCATTTCTCTAGTTTTTCTAGTTAGAAACTACAAAAAAGTTTCTAACTTTTTTTTGCCTCTGTCACCCTTGTGATCATAGTTGGCTAACTGGATAATCCAAGATAAGCTCATTTTGAAAAAAGATTTTTAAAATTTATTTTTAGAGATGGGGGTGGTGGAGGAGGAAAGAGAAGGAGAAAAACACAGGATGCACAAGAGAAACATCTACTGGTTGCCTCTCACATGCCTCACCCCCACCCCCACCCCGGGGACCTGGCTTGTAACCCAGGCATGTGCCCTGACCAGGAATCGAACCTGCCACCTTTCAGTTTGCGGGTGGATGCCCAACCCACTGAGCCACACCAGTCAAGGCAATAATCTCCTTATTTTAACAGCTGCTGCACAATTTTAATTCCCCTTGCCATGTGACTTAACATATTGACAGGTTCTGGGGATGAAGACATGCACACCTTTTGGGGGGCCATTATTCTGTCTACCACAGCATGTACGTCCACAGAAAGAATAGAGGCAGAAATGATAATGAATGCACAAAATGAAGTGGTAATATTAATAGCAGTAATGACATCAGAGATTACAAGGGTTGGCACATCAGTCTATATGATTCCAAACAAAGCAAAAAATAAATATTCAGTGCCATCAGCCAATTTCAAGTCCGTGCACACACCCACGTGCACAGTAATACCCTGGTTAGCTGCTGCCGCAGCTGGGCTGACACTGTTTACTAATTAGACAAGCTAAACAAGAAATGTATGATGTATGGGTTAGTTTTTACAGAACTTTTGTAGAAGAAGTTCCCAAATTCCTTTCTTCGTGGAAAAGGATTATTTTCTTGCCCCTTCCAATCTAGCTCACCTCTAACACTTCTGGAAAATTTCTAGGAGGATGGATAAACTTCTCAGCATTTGCCTACCCAGCTTAGCCTGTCACTGTAGAAGGACAGCTAGCGACTGTCTGCTGTCGAGTGAACTCCAGAGACGGAGCAGTGCGGGCCTGAGTCGGAGGTGAAGGCTGGCTCACATCGCCCCCTTGTGCAGAGAAGAGGAATCACGCCCTTCCCAACCTGGACGAAATTGCTTATCCGACTCCGTGGAAAACAATTTTTTAGAGAGTGACATTCCCCAGAGGTCTTAGAAGCTACTTTTTTCATCATTTTAAGCCTGTTTATTAGGAAATCACTCTAAAATACATAACACAAAAAAATCATAGTGCATGAAAGGACATAACAGCATAAAATAAATTATTAATTTCCTTGCCTCATAGAGTATTCTAAATGCAATTTTAACAATTCTTTTTGGTTGTGAGCCTCGGTTCCTTTACTGTTCCATAGAATAGAACACCAATATTCTTTCACATGTTTGACATTTTTAGAAAGGGTTGTTGTTGTTGTTTTGTTATTGCTGCTGTTTTGGTTTTTTGTGTTCTCTGTTGCTGTCAGTGGTCACATTTTGATTTTGAGTTTGTCAGTGTGGCTTCCTTTAAAAGCTTCCTT
>VMDR010017121.1:0-20428 GCA_007922815.1 Macrotus californicus | reverse complement strand
AAATTCTCCTGTGAATCCATCTGCGTCAGGGCTTTTATATGTTGGAAGCTCTTTGATTACTGTTTCAATGTCATCAGCTGTTATTGGTCTGTTCAGGCTTTCTGCTTCTTCTTCTTTCAGTTTTGGAGGATTATATTTTTCTAGAAATTTATCCATTTCACCTAGGTTTTCAAATTTTTGGTATATAGTTCTTCACAGTAATTTCTTACAATCCTTTGTATTTCTGTGGTATCAGTTGTAAGCTCTTTTCTTTCATATCTGATTGTGTTTATTTCTGTCCTCTCCCTTTATTCTTGATGAGCCTGCTTAAAGACTTGTCAATTTTATTTATCTTTTCAAAGAACCAGCTCCTGGATTTATTGTTCCTTCGAATTATGCTTTTATTCTTTATGTCATTTAATTCTGCTCTGATCTTAGTTATTTCCTTCCTTCTACTTGCTCCTGGCTATCTTTGTTGTTGTTCCTGGAGATCTTTTAGGTGTTGGTTTGGGTTGTTTATTTGACATGTTCCTGTCTTTTTAGGTAGGCCTGTAACACTATGAACATGCCTCCCAGGACTGCCTTTGCTGTGTCCCATAAGTTTTGGATTGTTGTGTGTTTATTTTCATTTGTTTCCACAAACTTTTTGATTTCTTCCCAAATCTCATTGTTGATGCATTCATCGTTAAATAGCATACTAATCAATCTCCATGAGTTTGAGTGTTTTGGGTTTTTTTCCTCCAGGTTGGTTTCTAGTTTCAGTCCCTTGTGGTCGGAGAAAATGCTTGATATGATTTCAATTTTCTCAAATTTGTTGAGGCTTGTTTTGTGTCCTATCATGTGCTCCATCTTTGACAATGTTCCATGTGCATTTGAAAAGAATGTGTATTTCACTTCTTTGGGATGAAAGGCTCTATATATATATCCGTTAAGTCCAATTGATCTATATATATATCAATTAAGTTAAGTCACAGTGTTCAATGCCACAACATCTTTGTTGATATTTTGTTGGCAAGATCTGTCCATTTTTGACAGTGGGGTGTTACAATCCCCTACTATATTTGTGTTGCTGTTAATTTCTTTCTTGAAGTCCTCCAAGGTTCTCTTCATATATTTGAGTGCTCCTATGTTGGGTGCATATATGTTTACAATGTTTATTTCTTCTTGGTAGATTCTTCCCTTGAGTATTATGAAGTGACCCTCTGGGTCTATTTTTATAGCTCTTCTTTTGAAATTCATTTTGTCCGATATGAGTATTGCTAACCCGGCTTTTTTTTTTCTGTGCAATTGCTTGGAATATTTGTTTCCAGCCCTTCACTTTTAGTCTGTGTAGGTCTTTTGTTCTGAGGTGGGTCTCTTGTAGGCAGCATATGTGTGGATCATGTTTTCTTACCTATTCAGCTATTCTGTGTCTTTTTATTGAGGCATTTAATCCATTTATATTTAATCCATTTATATATTTAATCCATTTATCATTTATAATGATAAGTACTTATTCATTGCCATTTTCTCATACCTGTGTTCCTCTATTTTTCACTGTTTTTCTTCCTGTTCTGAAAGCAGACCCTTTAACATCCCTTGGTTTGGAGGAGGTGTATACTTTGAGGCTTCTTTTGTCTCAGAAGGTCCTTATTTGGCCTTCCATTTTAATTGAGATGTTGCTGTATAGAGGAGTCTTGGTTGCAGGCCTCTGGTTCTCATTACTTGAAATATTTCTTGCCATTCCCGTTTGGCTTGGAGTGTTTCCATTGAGAAATCAGCTGATTGTCTTATCAGGGCTCCCTTGAATGTTACTTTCTGTTTTTCTCTTGCTGCCTTTAAGATTCTCTCTTTGTCTTGGAATTCTGCCATTTTAATTATGATTTGTCTTTAAGTGGGACTCTTTGAGTTCCTCTTCATTGGGACTCCCTGTGTTTCCTGGAGTTGTGTGACTTTTTCTCTCATCAAATTAGGGTAGTTTTCCATTGTTACTTTTTCAAACAGGTTTTCTATCCCTTGCTCTTCTTTTTCTCCTTCTGGTATCCCTATTATACAGATATTATTATGTTTCATGTTGTCCTGCATTTCCCTTAATCCCTCTTCATTCTTTCTGAGCCTCTTTTCCTTTTGTTGCTCTTTCTGGGTATTTCTTCCTACCTTGTCCTCCAACTCACTAATCTGATCCTCTCTTTTATTGAGCCTGCTTTTGATTCCTTCTATTGTGCTCTTCAATTCAGAAATTGTATTCTTCATTTCCTCTTGGTCCTTATGGACAGTTTCTATTTCCTTTCTCATGTTGATATGGTTTGCAGTGAGTTCACTATAGTTTCCCTGTAGTTTTTGGTAATTGTCTGTGAGCTCGTTGAGCTTCCTCATAACAACTGCTTTGAACTCAATATCTTATAGTTGACTTTCCTCTGTTTCATTTAGCATTCTTTCTGAGCTTCCTTCTTTTCTTTCATTTGGGGATTGTTTTTTTGTCTTCCCATTGTTTGTGAGACTCTTCTTGGTAGCCTCTACTTTTTAAATTGGTCTGTTCTGACTCCCTGGGTTTATGGTGTGAACTTCTATGGTAGAAGACCTGTGAGGTCCAGTGGTTAAGTCTCCTCATCTGCTAAGCTTGCTGGTCTTGGGCTACCATTTATGTTGACTCTCTGTATGTCTTTGGTGTTTTATTGTTGCTGGGTCTTTCTTTGATGTGTCCTTCCCTCCAGCTGTTTAACTGAGAGTCACTCTGTTCACCACATATTGTACTCTTTTGTGTAGGTGTGATCAGGTTGTCTTGAAGCTGGTTCTTCCATTTGTACAAGGTTTTGAGAATTCTCTTTCGCTCTTGGTCAGTTGTTTTTTCTGAGTAATTTCTCTACCACTCAGTTGTTTCTTCTGTTGTTATCTGTTGTTGCCTCCTTTGTCGGTGGATCTCCCTTTCCAGATGGTGTACTGGTGTTCACAGCTCCCACCTAGTCTTTTTTGTGATCCATTGGAGGAGGTAGGTAAGATGGCTTAAGACAGCAAGAGTATATTATATGGTATTTAACATACCAACCCATAGAGGAGAGATAGGAGATCCTTTGGATTTGCAGCATGTTAACTGTGAAATTTCACCCAACTGGCCACATTTTAGAAAGGGTGGAAAGGAGATAAGAGTGATGTTGGGAGGGGAGGGATTGTGAGTTGGATCTAGAAAGCAGTGAGTTTGTGGGAGGTCAGATTATGAGGTAAAGTGAGAGTAAAGGATAGAAAATAGGCGTAGTGTGTGAGAGAACAGAGTTAACCACAATAGTAATACAGTTCAGGAAACAGTGAATTTAGCTAAGATCTGGGAGTGATGCTGTGTAGTATTTACAATTGTATGGAACAGCAATTATGGAGCAGCAATCATATGACAGAATCTATGTGATCTGGATAACAAGAATAGGAGGTATAGGACCTAGAGTAGTGTGCTATTGGAGCACAAGTGAAATAAAAGATGGCAAAATTAAAAATACAGTATGAAAGACAGAACAAAGGAAACCAGTCTTACAATGCAGTTTAACAAGCCAAACAAAGAAGACTAAGCAGAAAGAAGAGAAATACAAAAATACTAATAAAATAAAAGATGTAAGAATAATAAAAAATATAATACAAATATACAATAACTTGGAAATTCTCTGGAGTAGCAAATTGAAATTTGTCTCACTGTCTCAGCTGTTGGGATGACCCCTTTTTGTGTCCAGCTCTGGTCTTTTCACAGCTCCAGGTTTTACTGTCTCATTTGTGGAAACTTAAAAAGAAAAAAAAAAGAAGGAAAGAAGAAGGAATAAAAAAGGAAATAGAGGAAGAAGGAATAAAAAAGAAGGAAGGAAAGAAAAGAAGGAGTTAAAAGAGAAAAAAAATTACTTAAAAAGAGAAAAAGGCCTCCTGCTGGCTTCAAACCGACCAAGCCAGTTCTGTTGGTCTTCCTGGCTGCAGCAGGCTTAGGGGAAATTGGTTTTGCTTTTCTCCCTTCCTCAGCCCAGCCTCCAACCCAGTTCCTCAGTTCACGGCCTGGGCTCCCAGTGCACTTCACCGCTCAGCTTATGCCTTCAGTCCACCAGTTGGCTGTCCTTCAGTTGTTCCAGTTAGGGGCAAATCACACACCACCTTCTTGCTCTTTGCTGTCCTAGATACTAGGGACTCTCAGAGTCCCTCAGGCTAGGTCAACCCCTCCACTGAGTTGAGTCTTTCTGGGGATTGCTGACTCTGTGAGCCCTGCGATTCTCCTCTGCAGGGGCATCCATGCCTTCCTCTTATAGAGCCAGTCAGGTGCCACTGGCAGTGCGCATGTAGGTGCACACCTCCTCTGATGCTTTCCCCGGAGCCCTGGGGTTGGGTGCACAGTGCTCCTGGGCAGCAGGGTCAGGCATGCTCCCTCCAGCCATGTGCAGCCATGTGCACCCAGCCTTTGCTACTGGGATGGGACCGGCGGCCTCTGGCAGGTGTGAGCATGGGTACTTCCATACCATTGTGGGAGTGCCGTGCAGCTATGTGGGTGTAGGGCACAGTAGGCCGGGGTGGCTGCTGCAGAATTCCCCAAACAGGAATGCCTCTTGTTCTCTTTTTCTGTTTTGAAAAACTTCTGCTCAAGCCTGCCACTCCAAACAAGTGCCTGGCCTCCCACACAGCCTGGCTCTGCAATCAGATGGGGGACTGACCAGGTCTGGGTCCCTCACGTCAACTCTCCCCAGCCAGTGTCCACAGTCTCAGTGAATACACACAGACCCTGTGTTTTTGCCACTTGGTCTTTATCTGTCCCCCTGTGACTTCAAGCATCCAGGTCTTTCCCAGTGCTGCTCAAACTTTGATTGTCAGGGGAGGTATCCGTTGACCTGGCTCTCTCCCAAGAATCCTGCAGCATACCGGGCAGGCACTGGGCCTGGGGCTGCAGCCACCCTGGTTCCTGCTCTGGTCCCAGGGACCTTATTGTCCTGTAGCATACTGCTTACAATTTGATTTTTCAATGTCCTTTACAATTTTGATCTCCAATCTTCATATATGCTGGAATAGCACTGACTGTTCTTTCTGTTCCTCAGAAGATCGGCTAGATGTTTCACCCGTGTGCCGGTGGAAGTGGACTTTACTCCCACCTATCTCTCCGCCTTTTTCGAGTTCTGTTTTTTCTTTATTTCATTTAATGAAACCTTCATTTAGGCCTAGATCTTTTTTTTTTTTTTATGGTGTTGAAGTACCCAATGAGTTCTTTGAGCATCCTGAAGACCAGTGTTTTGAACTCTGTATCTGATTGGTTGCTTATCTCCATCTAGTTCTTTTTCTGGAGTTTGTTCTGTTCTTTTGTTTGGGCCATATTTCTTCATCTCCTAAATTTGGCAGCCTCCCTGTGTTTGTTTATGTATATTAGGTATAGCTGCTTTGACTCCCTGACTTAGTAGTGTGGCCTATTGTAGAAAATACACCTGTACATTTTGTGGGGCAGAGCCTTAGGTAATCACCAAGGTGGGTCAACCCATTTCACTGTTTTGGGGCTCTGTGTGAAGGAAGGCTCAGAGAGGAGGCAATGCTGATGCCTGTACTCTGAAGATTTGCCCTAGAGGAAGCTGTCTCCCAGCATTTTCCCTTTTTCCAGTCACTTTGTTTTCTCCCCATATGCTACTTGTGCCCTTCCAGTTGTTTCCCTGGTGCTAAAACCCAGAAAGGGTAAGTCTCAAAAGTCCTGGGACCTTTGCAGTCCCTTTAAGAGGAGTCTCCTGAAAATCCTAGTTTCCTCTTCCTCCCCAACCTCCACTGACTTTTACAGAAATTATGAGGACTTACCTTCTTTGCACTGGAAACTTGACCTTGGTCTGGTTTGGGGCTGGGATCAGTCACTTCCAAGGTATCCCTCCTGACTTTTACCCACATGTGAATGTTGGACTGCCCTCTCTGACACCTCTCCATGTGACTCTGCATTCCCTTGCCTGTGTCTCCACCTATCATATTCTAGATGAATGTGGCTTCTTTAAATCCTTGGTTTTCAGACTTCCATACTGCTCAATTTTCTGATGAATCTGGGTGATACTTGTTTTGTCATCTAGTCGTAATTTTTGCTATAGTTGTGCAAGGAGGTAAATAGAGTTTACCTATACCTTCATCTGGACTGGAAGTCCAGAACTCTCCAAACATTATTTTTCATATTTAATTTTACATACAGGCTTTTTGCCTGGATTTTTCATTCAATTATTTTTCTTTCAACCTCCCCTAAATGTTGTTTACTCTGCTTTTATAAATACCAAGTTACTTGAATTTGACATCAACAGCAATAAAACTAAAAGGTAATATAGTGCAATTGGCTCCAGTTGTCCTCACTGAAATAATGCTAAGAGTTAAATATTGCTATGACAAAAATATTGCCATTTTTCTACAGGTGAGAAATCTGTCGCACAGAGAAGTAATTGCTCAAGGTCACACAGCTGCTAAGTGGCAGAGCTGAGATTTGAACTCAGGTAGGCAGTGTTTTAATCATTTTTCTAAATTGCTTTATTATAACATTTATACAAATCTCAAGCCAGCAATCCAGTGATAATCATTCAAATTCATGGATTTGCAAGTCACAAGTCCTACTTTCCCTTCTAACAAATCTGTCCCAAGCACAGTTGAATTTATATTTTAATATCTGTATGCAAGCACAAAGGCAGAAGCACAGAATATGTATATATATCATAATCCTGAAAAATTCAGGCTTTTTGAGCAAGATAAAGTTAGAAATTCCGTGTACCATTTGACAAGGGGTATAGCTAAGCTCCAACTAAAGTATCTACACAGTCCCCATGCTCATGGCATCATTTATGCCTAGAGTCAGCTGTGAACCTTCTTTCTGCTCCCCCTGCTCTGTAGCCCATCTCTCCTGGGGTCTCACTCCAGGACCACTCTCATGCATTAACTAGTCCTGGTCAACACTGTCTCTGATGCACAGATAGAACATCTTCAACTCATCCTGTTTTACTCACAGGGGAAAGTCCAGACTCCACCTCTGAAGGCCATAAATAATGTGCCACAGTACCAGAGTAAGCCTCACCATCTCTCCATGACCCTCGGCTGCTAGCATACAAACATCTTGTTAGCTCTTCTGCCTTTGCTCAGGTCACTGTCTTTTCTCTTTCCCACCTTCTCAGCTTTAAAGTCATATGCATACTCCAAGGTCCAATTCATGTGCCATCTCCCCCAAGAAACCTCCCTACCTCCTTTTGTCATAAGTAAGAGATTCCTCCTTTATGTTCTCCTGAACTTTAGAACCAATGTGATTAGAACGCTCAGTAATATTGGCAGCCTTCTAGAGCAGGAGGGAGCATTTCATTATCTTCCACCCCTTCTAAATCACAACCTCCTGAGAGCAAGAAACCTGATTTATGTGCCTATGTCCTTCAGGGTTGGAACTTTGGGAAGCATTTATCCTCAGGCAGAGTACTCTGGCACTGCCTCAGCTAACATCTATCTCTAGGAAGACCACTACATCCTCAATTTTTACCTGCCCCTCTTCTCTGTGTACTCCCATGGGGCTGTGCCAGTTGCTGAGGCATCTGTGCTGGTGGTAGTAGGGTTCCTCTGAAGGTTAAGTTTGGGCTTGCTGAGTCACCTGTTCCCTCCCTTCCAAGGGTAGAAGGAATAGGTGAGACATTGTCCTCTGAAACATCAACTTCATGTTCTAGTCTGGATTTTTTTCCCTCACTTAACCCAGATTTTTTTTGTTCCTTTACATGCAATAATTCAAACAAGCTTCTTAAGGTGACCCAATAGATTAACAGGTTAGGCAGACTCTGGCCAGTCAAGGCTGTGCCTGGTCTAGGTCACTTCAGTTTGGGCCATTTATAGAATCTCCTCCTTTATCCTTATCTAATAACTAATCCCTCAAGACTTTACTCATCCTTCCCATCTACCTCATGTTGTTGTGCACCTGACAGATCAAACACAATTCTAGCCCCTTAAAGTACTCCCAGTTTAGGTGGAATGAGATGGAAATTAACATTAAAATACAATGTGGTGGGCAATGTTATACCAAGTTTTCTTACAAAGCCCCAAGGAAGCAGGAAGGGATCTGTCCCTGCCAGGGAAATTAGAGAAAAATTCTTGCAGTTAGTCTTGTAATTGAAGGACAAGGTCAAGATGTGACCTTTTGCTCATCCCTAAACTGCCAGCCAACACTAAGTTTGTCTCCCTTCATAATATCAACACAGACTTACCCTCTACAGGACATGTAACATGCAGAGAAGTTATAGAGACCAAGGGGAGACAAGCACCCTGGAGGTACCATGGATTTCAGGAAGAAGGAAGCATGGCAGACAACTTCAACTGAAGCTGAAGTTCATTATCCATTTCTTCAGCAAACACTGACCAAAAGCTGCATACCTAGCAGAAGGCTAATATTAAGACTAGTAAATGGGCTACTACCAGTGTACTGCTTTCCCACACTCAAGGGGCAAGGGAGCAACCATGACTCAGGTACACAATGACCACTTGTGGCACGGAGGCCTGGCACGGACTATCCATGGATGTAGAGATGACCCTAAGAAGTGACCAGTGCCCAGGGAGAGGACAGGAGTTCATAGAGGGCAGTCTTCAGCAGAACCAGCCTAGGATAAACACAGCAGGAAAGTACTATGCACTAGGGGCTGTAAAGGGAGCCTGGGAGTCATTTTAATCTGCAGTGATGTGACTACACTTCCAGGTTACTCTTCCTTTCCAAAACTAGAGGAGTGGAAGAGGGATTGGTCAATTTGGAAGAGGTAGGGGTGAAGTTGGGGAGAGATGGCTATGAGGTGTTGAGGAGGCACAAGGGATAACCTGAGGAGGAGAGGGAAGGAGAGTGGGATGCCAGGCAGAGTCCATAATTCACTTGCATCTATTTTCTGATCTAATCAACAAGCCTTTGTGCAATTATCAAGATGGTTATCATGAGTGAATGTTTCACAATATAGTCTTTCTTATAAGTCTCCAGCTTTTGTCATGATCCAGAGGCACCAGGCCACCTATACTGCCACCAGTGTCACAGGAAACATTGGCACCAAGGAATACTAGTGAGTCAACACAGGTGACTATGCTATTCACTCACCTTTTTTAAAAATTACTTTATTGTTATTCAATTACAGTTGTCTGCATTTTGCTGCCACCACTGCCCCCTGACCCCAGCAAAACCCACCTCCCTCCCTTGCTTCCACCCCCTTTGGTTTTGTCCATGTGTCTTTTATAGTTGTTCCTGAAAACCCTTCACCTCATTACCCCCTCCCACCTCCCCTCTGGTTACCGCCAGATTGTTCTTAATTTCAGTGTCTCTGGTTGTATTCTCCTTGCTTTTTTCTTTTGTTGATTATGTTACAGTTAGAGGTAAGATCATATGGTATTTATCCCTCACTGCCTGGCTTATTTCACTTAGCATAATGCTCTCCAATTCCATCTATGCTACACAAAGGGTAGGAGTTCCTTCTTTCTCTTTGTTGTGTAGTATTCCATTGTGTAAATGTACCACAGTTTTTTGATCCACTCATTTACTAATGGGTACTTTGGTTGCTTCCAGCACTTCGCTATTGTAAATTGTGCTACTATGAACATTGGGGTGCAGAGGTTCTTTTGGATTGGTGTTTCAGGGCTCTTAGGGTATAATCCCAGCAGTGGAATTGCTGGGTGAAAAGGCAATTCCATTTTTAGTTTTCTGAGGAAATTCCATACTGTTTTCCACAGCGGCTGCACCAGTCTACAGTCCCAACAACAGTCCACTATGGTTCCCTTTTCTCCACAACCTCTCCAACACTTGTTTGTTGATTTGTTTATGATGGCCATTCTGATCTGTGTATTCACTCAGCTTTTATTAATGCAGGTTCAATCTCAATCTATAATATCCCAATAACAATAACAATCACTCAAAAACAATCATCAATATCATCACACAAGAGAACTGGGGGATAACAAACAAAAGTACCAAGAGTTCAGATCAGATCTGGGTCCAGGCAGCAGCATCTTTCAAGGTAGCATCTATGGTGGCTTCAGAATCAGATAAAGCAGAATCGATTAGAGCAATGAAGGATTTATCAGCTACCTCAGCTCCTCTCAGCTGTCTCAGCTGTCTCAGCTGTCTGTTTGCAGATCTTTGTTTTTATACTCATGTATGATGCAATATTGTATCAGCTTCTGATGAACACTTGCTGTTTTGTGCAGTCCTGATAAGCACATGTTGATTATGCCACTCTACTGTACCTTCTCTGAGAGGATGGTGTTACCCTTCAAATTAGCACATACAGTGTACCAAGTTGTACTGTGCATGCTTGAGGGGTTGCATCATCCCTCTGAGTCATTGTTCTACTGTGCAGGCTCTAAACATGGCTTCCCTTGATGTAATCTTAGTTGACAGGACTGACATCATCTTAGTTCAGTCCTGCTTTCCATAACAATGCTTCATTTTTGTCACACCCAGAATCTTCTCCTAGGATTCTCAGTGCATTTTCTTGTTCTCCTTATTCATCTTTGAGTGAACACAGCAACAGTTCAGCTCATCAATTGCAAGCAGGCAGGGTACACAGCCTAAGTGTAGAGCAGCCAAATTGCCCGAGTTGTGTATGAGTTATCTATAGCTACATGACAAATGTCCCCATACTCAGTGACATACATAACAACTATTTTATGATGGTCTCAGAATTTCATGACCCAAAAGCTCAGACAGAGCACAGTGGGAACAACTTGTCCTCACACAGGCTCCTCCATTTGTAAATCTGGTGTCTGGACAGGGATGACCCAAAGGTGGAACTCAACAAGGTCTGTCAATCAGAATGTGGCCTCTCTGTGTGCCTTCTTACATCAGGACAGCTTTGTTCCCAGAGGGCATGCCCTAAGAGTGAGCATTACCTAAGAACTGGGTGGAAGCCTTTTATGCTCTAGTCTCAAAAGTGACACAACTCCCTTTGTGCCATATTCTATTGTTGGAAATCCCACCCAGATCAGAACAGGAGCTCAAAGACCCCATCTCTTGATAGGAGAACTATCACAGAATTGGAGGATGTACTTTAAAACTGCCACAGGATGGCACAAGTCCAATGTTAACATTGCTTCCCTGAGACTCCTGAGGGCTGTCAGATTTCACCGCATCCCATTGTATGTCCTGCTCCCCATGCTGGTCTGAGACCAGGCTCAGCCTCTCCTCAGACCCAGACTCTCAGAATCTGTTTTTTTCATTCCTTCATCTACAGTGTATGGTAGATGGAGTGGGAGGAGGACAAGAGTTAGCTGACTTTGCAGGCCCACACAGAGTTAGAAAAGTGGTAAGGTTCATGTGCATGGCCCCTGACCTCCTTTCTGTGCAAAAGAAACATGTATCTGTTGTAGGGCTGCTTCACTGGCCTATCACCTGTTGACCCCAAGAAGGAATATACCAGTCAAAAAGAACCTATTGTTAACTGGGCCAAAATGCATGACAAAAGTCTAGCAGCAATTGTTTGAAGAGGCCTTCAATGCAGTCTGCGTTTCAGAAAAAAAAAACACAGACTGGGCTGCCTGCCTCCTGCACTGTGTTTCTGCCATCTAAACTGATCCTTATAATGGAGTTCCTAGGCTTATAAATCAACCAATGGGCTGAAGGTCTGTCCTGGTCAATCAGGGATGTAAAATTATATCCTTATGTGTATCTTTACTGACCAATCAGAGTGGCTTCATTCTGATAGATTAGGATGATAATGTTTGGATTGATCAAACCACGAGTATTTGGAGTCCTAATTTGCATGAGAAGGAACCAGTCAGGGACTGAAGGCATGAACAGTTTTCAATATAAGTCAGATTCACCTGTCTTCATGAAGCACACTTCCAGTTTCCATTGAAGACTGCATGTCCACAGCTGGAACATCAAAATTGTGCTATGATAAGAAAAAGACTGCAGGAAAATGGCAGATGAGTAGGTGGAAGCTGAACTCACTTGTGCCTCCAGAATGGATTTTTGGCTGATCTTCTGAAAATTTACATGACCAATCAATACAATATCAGTTGATATGAATTTTTGAAGCCAAGGAGTACAAAGGATACTTTGCACTGTCTGCACATGTACAACACTATACTAAGCCAGAGGGTTTTGTGACTCTCAGCAAGCCTGAAGGAAGAACCCACCAAAGAATGGCCCAACAACAACCAAAACCCAACTACAACAAGAGAGACCACATAAATAGCCTAAAGGGCACCCCAAACATCCAGCTCAGGATATAAAAGAGACTGCATTACTGAGTCTCACGGGTATCCTACCAGGGAAGGCCAGTGCAAAGAGATGGGGAGTCAAAGAAGATCAATCTAAGAAGAAGAAATAAACAAGAAGAGTCACCTAAAATGAGGAGAAAAAGAAACAACACTCAAACAAAAGGAAAGCGGGAATCCTCAGAAAGAATGATAAGTGAAATTGAGGCAAGGACATAGAAACCATGAATAAGATCAAGGAGGAAATAAAAAATACAATATTTGAAATGAATAATATACTAGAAGGAATTAAAAGCAGGCTAGATGAAGCAGAGGATTTAATCAGTGAGTTGGAAGACAAGGAAAAAAACAAACCCAGAAAGAGTAACAAAATGAAAAAGGGCTCAAAAAGAATAGTTTTGAGAAGAAAGACTAAGAAAGCTGCAGAACAAGAAGAAATGTAAATACACATACCATAGGGATACCAGAAGGAGAAGAAGAGGAAAACGTCCCTAATTTGGTGTGGGAAAAAGCCACACAAATCCAGGAGGCGCAGAAGATTCCAACCAAGATGAACACAAAGACGCCCACTTCACAACATATAATTAAAATGGCAAAATTCAGAGAGGAGACTGAAGATGGAGGTGAGGTAGGTGGGAGCTGAACCTGCTTGCTCATGCACCCAACTGGGACACCTAGCTGATCTTCTGAAGAACAGAGTGAACAGCCAATAGAATCCCAGCTTTTATGAAGTTTGGAAGCCAAAATTATAGAGGATGTTGAAAAACAGATGGTAGAGATTGTATTGGGATGGTAAGGTCCCTGGGACCTGCATGGGAACCAAGCCTGCTGCAGACCTGGGCCTGGCCCAGGGTCAGCAGCTGCCACAGTAGCTTTGGAGTAGAGCTGACTCAGGAATTATACCTCTCCAGATACCTTCCCTACCAGAGCAGGGAAGTCAGCCCTTCACCAGGAAAGACCTGGATGTTTAAAGTCACTAGGGGGAATAAAGATGCAGTGGGATAGGCACAGAGGAAGTGTTCCCCTGCTGGAACTGTGGTCACCAGCTAGGACATTACCAGAGAAACTGGGGAGCTGGGTATACCTGGAGAAGGGAAAAGAGTTGGTCCACGATGGGCTGTAAACTGGATAGTTTCTAGACTGGTCAGAAGATTGGGCTGTGTGAAAATCTGGGTGCTTGTTAACAACAGTGGGCACAAACAAGAGGGATTTACTAAAACAAAAAAAAAGCTCTCTGCTGCTATTTAAGGACCTCTCACAGTGGTTGGGCCAGCGGAGTGGGAGGAAGGGTACAATTTGCTCCAAATCAGGGCACTTCGTTGACTGATCAAAGTGGGACAGCAGGGCTCAGTGGGGTAGCAGTCCCCAGAGAGACTTAATTTAATAAGGGAAATAAACTGCCCAGAAGGGATTTTCAGAGTGAACAGCACCCAGACCAGCAAAGAGGTGGTGTGCAAGTTACTCCTAATCAGAGCACCTCATGCACAGAACAACATGGTGGATTAAAAGCACCCGCCTGCTGCAGATAGACAGTGGGGCCTCAGCAGTCCTCTGAAGAACTGGGATGGGGGCTGGGCACCTGCGAATATTGCAGCCCAGACCTAGCCCCCATCCTCACAAAACCACAGGAAAGGAAAAAATGGAAGTCTATCCGGCCTCTGCCTACAGCATCCAGGAAGACCAGCAGAACTCCCTTGGTGGATTTAAAGTCAAGAGGAGGCATTTTTCCCCTCAAAGTGTAAAACAGTAAGACCTGGAGCTATGAAAGAACCAAAAACAGATCCAGAGAGGGACCATAAGGCTAACACCAAAACTGGGAAACTGAGACAAATGTCACTTTTCTATCCTATAGAACTTGCATTTTATTATTTTATTGTTATTTTTTCCATATTTTTATTTCTTTTATTTGATTATTATTTTTATTTCTCTTCTTTCTGTTTAGTTTTCTTCATTTTGTTTGTTTAATTTCATTGTTTGACTGGTTTTTCATGTTCTCTATGTTATATTGCATTTTAATTTTTCTTCTTTCACTTCACTCATATTCAAATAAAGAATACTCAGTCTTTTATTTTCTATTCATTTTATTCAGATCATATATTTTTTTCTTACATTATTGTTGTTCCAGTATTAGTGTAAACAAATGTTATTCCATATTATTGTAAATACTCCACAACACCCAACCTGGTCCTGGCCCATTTCACGATCTACTTGAGCTTTATTAGTTGTGATTAACTCTATCTCTCACAAACTATGCCTAGTTTCTATCCTTTACTCTCACTATATCTCACCATCTAACCTCTAACATGGGCTCTGTTTTCTGGATTCAGCTCATATTCCTTCTCCCCTCTAATATGTTTTATGTCTTTTTAACCTTTTATAAAAAGTAGCTAGTTGGGCAAAATATCAGTTATTGCTGTACCTCTCCAAAGGAATCCCTATCTATTCTCTACTTGTTGGTACTTTAAATCCCATAGAATACTCTCCCACTGTCTTAATCTGTTTTGCTTTCCCCCTGCCACTGATCACATACAATATATGGTGGGAGTTGTGAAGACCAGTAAACCTGCTGGAGGAGAAAACCTCATTAAATGCATTAAATGATTCAATCAAAAGACATAGGGTGGCTGAGTGGATAAGAAAATATGACATACACATATGCTGCCTACAAGAGACCCACCTCAGAACAAAAGTCCTACACAGACTGAAAGTGAAGGGTTGGAAAAAAACATTCCAAACAAACAGACATAAAAAAAAAAAAACTGGAGTAGCAATACTTACATAAGACTAAATAGACATCAACACAAAAGCCATAGAAAGAGATGCTAAAGGAAACTTCACAAAACCCAAGGGAAGAATCCATCAAGAAGACATAAACATTGTAAATATATATGTGCCCGACATGGGGGCACCAAAATATATAAGGAAAATATTGAAAGACTTCAAGAAAGATATAGACAGTACCACACTTATACTAGGGGATTTTAACACCACACGGTCAAAAACGGATATATCTTCCAAACACAATATCAACATGGATATTGTGGCACTGAACAGTGTCCTAGATCAAGTGAACTTAACAGATATGTATAAAACCTTTCATCCCAGTGAAGCAAAGTACCCATTCCTTTCAATGCACAAGGAAAATTTTAAAGATACACCACATAATAGGACACAAAAGCAACCCCAACAAATTCAAGAAAATTGAAATCACATCAAGCACTTTCTCAAATGACAAGGGACTGAAACTGGAAATCAAACTCAAGGAATAACTCAAAAACACTCAAATTCATGGAGATTGAATAGCATGCTGAATAAATCAATGGATTAAGAATGAGATCAAAGTAGAAATCAAGAAGTTTCTGGAAACAAATGAAAATGAACACATAACAGTACAAAACTTATGGGACACAGCAAAGGCAGTCCTGAGAGGGAAGTTCATAGCGACACAGTTCTTGAAAAGATAAACAAAATCAAAAAGCCTTTAAACAGGCTCATCAAGAAAAAAAGAGAGAGAACTCAAATAAACAAAATCAGAAATGAAAGAGGAGAGATTACAACTGATACCACAGAAATACAAAGGATTGTAAGAAATTACTATGAACAACTATATGTCTAGAAACTTGAAATCATGGGTGAAATGGACAAATTTCTAGAAAATTATAATGTCCTAAAATTGAATGAAGAAGAGGCAGAGAGCTTGAACAACCAATAACAGTTGATGAAATCAAAGCAGTAATCAAAAAAACACCCAGCACTCAAAAGCCCTGGACTGGACGGTTTTACCGGAGAATTTTAAAAAACATTTAAGGAAGAGCTAACCCCTATCCTTCTCATACTATTTCAAAAATCCAAGGAAAGTGAAGACTCCAAAACTCTTTTTACAAAGACAGCATCATTTTGATTACAAAACCATATAAAGACACATCAACAAAAGAAAACTATAGGCCAATATCGCTGATGAACATAGACTCTAATGTCCTCAACAAAACTTTGGCAAATGACATTCAGCAATACATTATAAAGACCATACACTGTAACCAAGTGGGATTCATCCTAGGGATGCCAGGATGGTATAATATTTGGAAATCAAAAAATGTAATACATCACATAAACAAAAGGAAAGACAAAAATCACATCATATCAAGAGATGCAGCACCCATTTATGACAAAAACACTCAGCAAAGTGGGTGTAGAGGAAGCATTCCTCAACATGATAAAGGTCATATATGAAGGACCTGCAGCCAACATCATATTCAATGGACAAAAACTAAAAGCTTTTCCACTAAGATCAGGAACAAGACAAGGATGTCCACTTTCATGACTTCTTTTCAATAGAGTATAGAAGTCCTAGACACAGTGATCAGACAAGAAGAAAAATAAAAGTCATCCAAATTGGAAAGGAGGAAGTAAAACTGTCACTGTTTAAAGATATGATAGTATACATAGAAAACCCTATAGACTCCACCAAAATACTGCTCAACCTGATAAGCAAATTTGGCAAAATAGTAGGGTCCAAAGTCAATATTCACAAATCAAAGACATTTTTATGAACCAACAATGAAAGATCAGAATCAGAAATTAGGGAAAAGAAACATTTGCTAGAGCCACAATAAAAATAAAGTACCTAGAAATAAACCTTACCAAAGAGGTAAAAACTTGTGCTCTGAAAACTACACATGCTGAAGAAAGAAAATAAGAAAGGCACATATAAATGGAAGCATATATCATGTTCATAGATTGGAAGAATCAATATCATCAGAACATCCATATTAGCCAAAGGTATTTATACTTTCAATGCAATCGCAATTAAAATACAAAATACATATTTCATAGATATAGAACAAATATTTCAAAAGTTTATATGGAACCATAAACTACTCTAAGTGGCTGCAGCAATTTTGAAAATTAAGAACAAAGAGGGATCACGTTACCTGATATCAAACTATATTACAAGTCCACTGTAATAAAAAAAAAAATATGGTACTGCCATAAGAACGGATACATAGACCAATGGAACAGAGTAGAGAGCCCAGAAATAAACCCAAGTATCTACAGTCAATTAATATTTGACAAAGGGGGTAGAAGCATAAAATGAAGTAAAAATAGCCTCTTCAATAAATGGTGTTGGGAGATCAAGAGAGCTACATACAAAAAAATGAAACTTGGTCACCAACTTACATCTTAAACAAAAATAAATTTAAGGTGGATAAAAGGCTTAAATATAAGTCATGACATCATGAAAGTCCTAGAAGAAAACTTACACAAGAAAATTTCAGATATTCCATGCAGCAGTATTTTCACCAATATGTCCCCTAGAACAAGGGACATAAAGGAAAGAATAAACAAATGGCATCTCATCAAAATAAAAAGCTTCTGCACAGCTAATGAAAACAGCATTAAAATGAAAAGAGAATCAACTATATGGAAAAACAGATTTGTCAATGATACCTCAGAAAAGGGTTTGATCTTCAAAATATATAAACTACTTACAAGACTGCACTCCAGGAAGACAAACAACCCAATGGGCAAAGGACTTGAACAGAAACTTCTCCAAGGAGGACATAGGAGGGCCCAGGGACTATAGAAAGATTCTCAGCATCACTAGCCATCAGAGAGATGCAAATTGAAACCACAATGTGATATCACTTCACACCTGTCTCGATGGCCATCATAAACAAATCAACAAACAATAAGTGCTAGAGAGGTTGTGGAGAAAAGGGAACCCTAGTGCACTGTTATTGGGAAGCAGAATGTTGCAGCCACTATGGAAAACAGTATGGAATTTCCTCAGAAAATGAAAAATGGAACTGCCTTTTGACCCAGCAATACCATTGTTGGGATTATACATTAAGGTCACTGAAACACCAATTCAAAAGAACCTATGCACCCTAAGAAATTTAAAAAACTGAGCTACAGCAGTGGATATGAGTTGCAGTACTGAAGCGTAGCTCTAATGCCAGGGAAGTAACATCAAGACCACCTTGCCTGACCACCTCATCCAGGCTGCCTCACATTCATGCTGTTCCACAACTGAGCTGTTTTTTTTTAATTGTTGTTTAAGTACACTTGTCTCCATTTTCACCCCACCACACCCCCTCATTCCACCCATCCCCACCTCCCACCCTCGAACCCATCATCCCTGGCTTTGTCCATGTGTCCTCCATACATGCTCCTTGATGTCCTTTCCTCCACTGTCCCCCATCATCCCTCACCCCCTACTCTCTGGGCACTATCAGTTTGTTTTTCATTTCAATGTCTCTGGTTGTATTTTGCTTGGATGTTTGTTTTGTTGATTAGGTTCCACTTATAAGTGAGATCATATGCTGAGCTGTTATCACTGAATATATTCTGTTCCCTCATTTTACCTTGAATTGGAGCCTCTTGATGGTGCTGAAATTGTGATGATGACCTCAGTTGACACGCCCTACTGCAAAAGTTATGCTGGTATTATTCTTGCAAGTCTTTAGAAATTCCACCCTGCTCTCTCCCTTTCTATTTTTACTTACAACCCTTTATTTGAATTAGCTATAAACCTCAGAATGCAGGATGTTTCAGCCATTTCCCTTCTTGCCAAATTACAGACCCACAGTCTCCAGTTTGCTTTCTTTTCTTTGTCTTTTTTGAGAAAATTGTCTGGGAAATAGAAAATACCTTCTGGTGTTCTGTGTTTGAGAAGGGATTTTTTAGCTTTCTGTTTTCTCTGTATTTGTGGTTTCAAAGAAGGAAAGTTTCCTAGGGTGTTTAACTTATTTCACTATGTAATTGTAAAATTCTAACTGACCAGATAAAAAATGGTAAAAGACCTTAGAAAGTCTAGCTCCTTTTCAGCATAAATGAGAAATGTAAGTTCCCTTTGCATGTCAGTAAAAAATCAGAATGTCTATAAAACTCAGAGTCTACAACTTCTTTACAGCAGACAATTCTAGGTTCATAGTGAGTTATCTAATACAATGCTACCGAAAATGGGCAACCTGGGCTCGGTGGTATGACTTCATATCTTGTTCTGACTCAGCAGTCTTTGAGATGGCTCTAGAAGGGCAAAGTGCAACATCCCTGTCACTGGTTCACTCAGTAGTGACTCCCCCAATGGTTCTGGCATTCCCTAGGGTGGAGACTATGGAAAGTGGATATGAAAGTGACCCCATGGTGTAACAAGGTGCAGCCAAGGGGGGGCCCAAATAGGGATTTGTAACAGAGTCCAGAACTCAGGGTGTCCAGGAAATATTAGTAAGAATATATATAGGATGTCCTCACCCCCACAAGTCTGAGCTAGGGGATGGGACACATGGAGCAGGGCCACTGAGAGCTGTTTTACATAGCAACAGCTTTGCAGCTAACCTCTGGCCTGGTCATTTAACGTATCTATAAGTTTTAACTGGTTTCATTGATATGTTAAATAGCTGTAGCCAAGCTTTGAGCCAGGGAGATGGGAGTGACTTCCATCTAGGAATTGGGAACCAACTCTCCCTGGTTACAGCGCCTGCAAGAGAGAGAAAAGAAGAAGGTTCCCTTAACAGTTAAGCTAGAGCTTGCTGCTGCCACCAGGTAAAAACAAGGTTCTGGGCTGGATGAAACAAGGTGGAGGGCTGGATGCAGCCCACAGGCCTTGTGTTTGCCAACTGTGGTCTAGTTGAAAATAGCAGGATAGTTAAGGTCTGACTAAAGTCCAAAGATGTCAAAGAATTTTCCCTGGTGACTCCAGATAATAAGAATGTCAACTGTCTCTCCATTTCAATTCCACTCATGTCTAGAGCACAGAGATATACACCTGGTTGTTTGTATTTTTCACCTGTCACTTACTGTACCCCGTTCCCTCACCTAGACAGTGAGATCCTTGAGATCAAGAACTAAGTCCATTATCATCTGAAGTTCCCTCCTGCAAAATGATGGAATTTCATTAAAAACTGATGTGTATATAATTTTCTCTTTGTAGTGTCTTGATCTGGTTTTGGAATAAGTATAATGCTGGCCTCATAAAATGAGATTGGGAGCCTTCCCTCCTCTTTAATTTTATGGAATAGTCTGAGAAGGAAAGGTGTTAGTTCTTCCTGGAATGTTTGGTAAAATTCACCTGTGAAACCACCTTGTCCAGGGCTTTCTTTTTGTTGTGAGTTTTTGGAGTACAAATTCAATTTCAATAGGTGTAATCTGTGTATTCATAGTCTTTGATCTTTCTGACTTAGTTTGGGAAGATCATATGTTTCTAGGAATTTATCCATTTCATCAAGCTTGTCCAATTTGTTGGCATGTAGTGTTCATAATGCATTCTTCCAATCTTTTGTATTTCATTGGTGTC
>VMDR010017120.1:0-20429 GCA_007922815.1 Macrotus californicus | reverse complement strand
AAAAAAACCTAAATTAAAGCTAAAAGTACAAACCTTTAGAGAAAAATATAGAATATCCTTGTGATTCAAAAGATGACAAGTTTTCTTAGTTCACAGAAAGCAATAACCATAAAAAACTGACAAATTAAACTTCATCAGAATTAAAAATTTGTGCTCACAAAAGATACTATTAAGAAAATAAATAGACAAGCTACAGATGGAAAATACTTACAAAACATAAATCTGACAAGTGCTTGGTATCCAGGATATATAAAGAACACCCACAGCTCAGTAATAAAAAGAGAAATAACCCAATGAAATACACAAAAGATTTGAACAGCCACCTCACAAAAGTAGACATATGAATGGCAAATAAGCACGCAACAAATGGCTCACCATTATGAGTTATCAGAGAAATGCAAATTAAAATGACAATGACTTACCACCAATTTTGGTGAGGGTGTGGAACAACTGTACTAACATGCATTGTTGGTGTGAATGAAAAAATGATACAACTGCTTTGGGAAATGTTTTGGCAGTTTTTAAAATAAAATTAACACAAACACCTACACTATGACTCACAAATTTCACTCATAGGCATTTATCCATGAGAAGTGGAAATGCATGTTCACAAAAAGTTTTTAGTAGCTTTAAGCACAATATTACCCAACTGGGAGTAGCCCAGGTGCCTATCAATAGTAGAATGGATTAATGAACTTTGACATATTTAAACAGTGGAATACCAATGAACAATAGAGAGGAACAAACTAGTGATGCATGCAGCAACGTACAAGAATCTCGACAACATCATGCTAAGTGAAAGAAACTTCCAAAATAGAATGCATATAGTATGAAAGCCATTTAAGTGAAATTCTGGAATAAGAGAAACTAATTAATAGTGGGAAAAATCAGAACTATGGCTGGTTCCAGGAAGTTGGTGATGAGGATTGACTGGGAAGGGTCATGGGAAACTTCCCAAGGTGATGGTATTGCTCTATATCTAGATAGAGACTTGGGGTTCACAGATGTATGCATTTGTCACAACTCACTGATTTACAATTAAGAGATTTGTACTTGTATATAAATTTTACACCAAAAAACTGTAAGCAAACCTTGAACTCCAGTTAATATATGCATGCTAAACTTTTGGGAAAAAGTGACTGATATCTACAATTTATTTGGAAATGCATAAAAAATAAGATGGACTGGTGGATGGATAGGGAAAGAGTGAATGGATAATTATGTGATAACACAAATATAGTAAAGTGTTCATGGTGTTCTACATAGGGCATGCATAGGTGTTCACTGCACAACTTCAAATACTTCACAATAAAATTTGGGAGGTAAAGAGCAGAGAAAAAAGAAGGCAAGGGACACAACATTTGGGGCAGTGACTCCCCAATATCCTTCCCTTTAATGAAATATTGATGTTCTTAACTAAGACTGAAGATTACCCAATTTGTTCGAGGTGATGCTTGAAGATACTTCGCCTCCATGAACCAAAACAGAGTCTTTCACGTCTTCTGTGGAGACATGACTTATGATCTAAGTCTTAAGCTTGCTCCCTAGCTGTTTGTGTCCTTGATGTGTTGGTCTCACTATATCCAAACTGTTGGTCTCTGTCTCTGTCTCTCTCTGTCTCCCTCTTTCTCTCTCTCATACACACACACCACAAAGCTAAGAGATGGGATCAAGAAACAGGTGAAGCTCATGTGGCTAGATTCCCTCCTGTAACAAATCCCACAATATGACACAAAAGATAATAAATAAGCAAAATACTCTCTCCTTCTAGAATGCACAACAGGATGAAAAATGAGACAGAGTATTATTAACAGACCAAGAATTTCAAGAGATTCTAGAAAGCTATAAAACAGAAGCACACACATGCAGGAGAACACAGTTGTGATTTGTGGATGATTTGGAGATACTCCAAGAGGCAACAGATAGAAGAAATTAACTGTGATGCTGCATTCAAACCTATAAAACTTTATTGGAGCTTATAAAAGAAGACCAATATGGAAAGGCTTAATAATATGTCTCCAGACTCAATATTATAAATATACCATTTCCACAAAGCCAATCTATAAATTCAGTACAATTGCAGTCAGAATTCCAATAGGATATTTTTTATTTTAATTAAAAAATATTTTATTGTTATTCTGTTACGGTTGTCCCAGATTTTCTATTTGCCCTACTCCACCCAGCCGGCCCCCTTCTCCCACAGTCAGTCCCCACCCTGCTGTCCATGTCCATGGATCCTTTATACCTGTTCCTTGACTAGTCCCTTCCCTTTCTTTCTACCCTTATCTCACTCCCCTGTCCCCTCTGGTCACTTTCAGTATATTCTTTGTTTCCATGCCTCTGCTACTATTTTGCTCATTAGTTTATTTTGTTCATTAAGTTCCTCTTATTAGTGAGATCATATGGTATTTGTCTTTTACCACCTGGCTTATTTCACTTAGCATAATGCTCTCCAGTTCCATCCATGCTGTTGCAAAGGGTAGGAGCTCCTTTCTTTCAGCTGTGTAATTTCCCTTGTGTAAATGTACCACAGGTTTTTGATCCACTCATTTACTGATGGGCATTCAGGCTCTTTCCACCACTAGGCTATTAAAAATTGTGCTGCTATGAACACTGGGGTGCATAAGTTCTTTTGAATTGCAGTTTTGGGATTCTTAGGGTATATTCCCAGCAGTGGAATGACTGGGTCAAAAAGCAGTTCTATTTTTCGTTTTTTGAGGAATTTCCATACTGTTTTCCACAGTGGCTGCACCAGTCTGCATTCCTACCAACAGTGCACTAGGTTTCCCTTTTCTCCACATTCTTGCCAGCATTTGTTGTTTGTTGATTTATTAATGAACAACTTAACCCTACATCTACAAGAACTAGAGGAACAACAACAAACAAAGCCCAGAGTGAGTAGAGGGAAGGAAATAATCAAGATCAGAGCAGAATTAAATGACATAGAGACTAAAAAATCAATTCAGAAGATCAACGAATTTAGGAGTTGGTTCTTTGAAACGATCAACAAAATTGACAAACTTCCAACCAGACCCATCAAGTAAAAAAGAGAGAGGACCCAAATAAATAAAATCAGAAACGAAAGAGAAGCTACAACCAATACCAGAGAAATACAAAGGATTGTAAGGAATTACTATGAACAGCTATATGCCAAGAAACTGGACAACCTGGGTGAAATGGACAAATTTCTAAAAGCATACACTCTTCCAAAACTGAATTAAGGAGAGGCAGAAAGCCTGAATAGACCAATAACAACCAGTGAAGTTGCAGTAGTAGTGAAAAAACTGCTCGCACACAAAAGTCCTGGCTTCACAGGCAAATTTTACTAAACATTTAAAGAAGACCTAACTCCTACCCTTCTCAATCTATTCCAAAAAGTTCAAGAAGAGTATTTTCTCTTTTTTTTATTTTTTATTTTATTATTTTTTAATTACTTTATTGTTGTTCATTTACAGTTGTCTGCATTTTCCCTGCACCACTCCCTCCACCCCAGCCCATCCCAACCCCCTCCCCCGCTCCCACCCTCCCCATTGGTTATGTCCATGTGTCCTTTATAGTGTTTCCTGGAAACCCTTCCCCCCACTGGTCCCTCCCCCTTCCCCTCTGGCCATTGTTAGATTGTTCTTAATTTCTCACCTTTAAATGGAACATAATCAACAAAAGAAAACAGCAAACAAAATACAACCAGAGACATTGAAATATTTTCTCTTTTTTATGAGACCAGTATCATCCTACTTCCAAAACCAGATAAAGACACAACAAAGAAAGAAAACTACAGGCCAATATCTCTGATGAACATAGATGCTAAAATCCTCAACAAAATACTGGCAATCCAGTAGGACATTTTTAATGAAGATTGACTGACTGAATCTAAGTTCTTATTGATAAAATAATATATGAGAATAGGCAAATAATTATGGAGGAAATTTGTCTTCAGAGATACCAAAATATACCATGAATCTGTATTGAGTATGGAGTCTATGCAGGAGTAAATAGTTCAAAAAACTCTTAATAGAGAATCTAGAAACATATTCTTGCAGATGTTAAAATTTGGTTTACAGTAAAATTGGCATTTCTAATGGGAAAGGTGGGCATTACATATATGATGTTGGGACAGTTGGCTCTTCATTTTCAGAAAAAATGTCACCTTATCTCATGCTGTATGCACAGGGACATGGGGAGTCTTGACAAGGAATGGAGGACAGAGGGCTGCTACAGCAGGGTCAGTTGGCTAGGTGAGCTCAAGGTGTGGAGGCTTCAAGATGAAGTTTGAATTTGCTGGTAGAATATGTACCCCACAGCAGTTGCCTACCAGAAACCCAGCTGTCTTAGTTCAGGCTGCTTGAGTAAATATACCATAGTGTGGGTGGATTAAATAATAAACAGTTATTTCTCACAGTTCTAGAGGCTTGGAAGTCCAAGATCAAGGTGCCGGCAGGTCCAGTGTTCAGTGAGGGCCCACTTTTTGGTGTGCAGATGACTGCCCTCTAGTTGTATCCTTCATATGGTGCAGAAATTCTCTCTCTTCTTATAAGGGCACTAGTCCTATCATGAGAGCCCCGCCCTCATGATCCGATTATCTCCCAAACACCCCATCTTCAAATGCCATCACATTGGGGGTTGGGTTTCAGTATATGAATTGGGGGTTGGGGGATCACAGACATTCAGTTAATAGTACCTGTTAGCCTGGCTGTCTTCCACCTTTTCTATGTAGTACTAGTAATGGACAAATGATGAGTTATCTACCATCAGCTTGGGCTGGTAACAGGCAGTGGAAACATCACAGGCAGTCTGGGCCTGGAGACTTTTAGGTGGTCAGGCAGCCAGCCTGTGAGGGAGCCAGATTATTATTCTGCAGGGCAGTCACTTACCAGAGATGACCATGTTCTCATGTGGAATTGATTTGATTTTAGTTCTTGGGTTTACTGTTTTAAGTATTGCCTTGGGGTATGTGACGTTTTAAATAGGGTGACCAGTTCCCTGGGATTTGGCATTTGAGTGAAGACCTGAAAGAAGCAAGAGAATGAGTTAGGCACGTGTCTGGGAGAGAGTGTTCCAGGCAGAGAGGCTGCAGGCAAAGGGCCTTGAGAGGGAGCAAGGGGCCCTGTGTGGCCAGAGAGGAGTGGGCAGGGGTAGACAAGTCAGAGAGGTGGCAGAGACCAGATCATGTTGTCCTTAGGGAGGAAAATCAGACCGGGGCTTTTCAGGAGCCTGTGCACAAGTGCACTAGCACACTCCCCCTGTGCTTGAGGTCCACAGAAAGGGAAGTCAGCTACAGGCTGTGGATGTGGTCAAGGAACTGAGAGGGACAGAGAGATGGATTTTAGCCTGAAGATTGCAAAGCACCTTGGAAATATTTTGCTCAGAGGAATTAGGACTGAAGAGTTATCAAAGCAGGGCTGGGTTTCTAGGTGAGCGTACCTAGCTTCTCCAGGAGGTGCCAAAGGAGGGGGTAAATGTGGTGGTAGGCTCATCTCCAGCATAGATGCCATTAGTGCCCATCCCTCTCATAAGCTTGGGCAGCTGAGATTTTCCCATCTTGTTTAGTGTCCTGTAAATGTAAATTCAAGTAGCCACCCCTTCCCAATGAGACTGCTTCTTCATTGCTTCCAATATGAAAATAGGGAGCCACTCTCTTTAGTTCTCAATCTGACCTCAGTCCAACCATGACCTTGGGTGTCCACAGATAAAGGTGCGTCATCACCTTCAGGGTTCCATGTGGGTTCTGGACAACTACCTGAGATCTAAAGGCAAACTACAGGCATTATTTCATCTTCAGGGTGATTTTTTGTTTTCTTTTGGTCACTTACTGCTATTGTTTGTGTCTTAAAAATGTAACTTCTCTGTGGCAGGTGCTTCACTGACCAAGCTTTGTGTAAGAGGGGCGAGCCTGGGCTGCCCACTTTGGAGAACTTTTCATTTCCTACTCCCCTGGGAAAAAACTGGGGAGCCAAGGTTAACCTGGTGTTCTCTGTCTATTATAAGTCACAGTGGCAAGCAACAGAGAGGTTCATTGGCATTTGATGGGAAGAAGGGCGGAGTACAGCTGTTTCTTGTTTGCCCAAAATGTTTATGCATGTAAATGTTAAGTCAGAGAAGTGGCCAGTGTGGTTTTAGACTTCAACGTTAAAGTGGATTCAGATTTTAGCCCACAGGACAGGGAGTGGTAATAAATAAAAGTCTGTAATTAATAAAATCATCTAAAATGGGGGAGAGGATATAGAAAGCGTCTTTGTTCTCCCCTCTGTGATTCTATGCAGACTCTTTTTGGGTCCAAGTGTGTTATATTTGTTCTTTTGACTTCCAATTGCCTTTCCTTTCATTAATGAAAGAACACTGTCCTCCTGACTGCTTCCAAATTACAGAGAGACAGAATTGGGCTGGATCCATGGTGTACGATTCTTGGAAACTGGTGATGCATGTTGGGTAATTTGATTTGTGGCAATTAAAAGGATTAATCATGAAATAGAAAAAGCTGCCTACTATTATACTTTAAAATGAGCTCTGTGTATGAGACTCATGTCTACATTTTCCGTTCATGTAACAGAAATGTTTAGGAAATAGTTTTGTGACTAAAATACAGATAGAATTAGAATGGTAAGAGAAGATCTGTATGTGTGATTTCTTCCACAAGCAGAGATGATACAAATGCACATATGACCCTTTATTCCTTGGGCAAACTAAGGGTGATTTATTAGCCATCACTTCTCCTTAATAAAGCTATGAAAAGTGGTCCTCTTGAGCTTTTTTTCCTCACTCAAGTATCAGGTACTTCTTCAAGCAAATTCTGTGACTGGAGGAAAACTTGGGTTTTCCAGAGGTCATGGTACTACCTCTCATTTCCTCTTCCAATGAGAAAAAAATTCCAGAGACAAATGTAAACCAGTATCCTGTGGTAAGTCTTGGAGACTCCAGGTCAAGCTCAGTGCTCTGTGTGTGTGTGTGTGTGTGTGTGTGTGTGTGTGTGGCTGAAATTACAGGTGTATACAACAGAATAATTTCTGTGGATGAATAGCACGAAATAAAGACTTTTTCAGTATTGTACCTCTAAATTTCTTTTGTTTCTTTCTAGCACAACACAGCTGGTATAAACTGTGAAAAGTGTGCGAAGGGTTTTTATCGCCCTCATGGCATTCCGGTCGACGCCCCCCACGGCTGCGTCCGTAAGTTTCATTTCAAGCTGGTGTGTCTTAGGCTGTGTGTGCTGCTTCGGGGAGGTCAACAGGCTAAATCCCCGTCAGCTAGCAGCTCCTGTCTTCCCTCTTTCTTCATATCATGGAGAAACTCCTTACTGGTTCACTCCTTACTGTGTCACCTCAGGCAGTGACATAATCCCTCTAAGCCTCAGATTTCATATATATGTAGAAATGGTAATATATTCCCTAAGATTAAATGAAATGTCCCCCAAAGCCCCTAGGAAAATACTAAGCGTTGGGCCTGTCACATACTAGGCCTGCAACAAATGTCAGTTTCTCCATTTCATGTTGTTTTGATATGTTTCTATGATCTCTGATAATTTTAAATTTTTTTCGGGAGTAGCATCAACTCACCATGGTAAAGATTTTATGAGGATTTAATAATAGTCCTAATATTTAAAATAGCTACGATTTATCAAGCATTTGCTATATGCAAGGCCTTGCCTAAATACTTTCCCGATGTCTTATTTAGTTCTCACAATAAGTTTAGGACATTGTATTATTATTCTCATTTGTAGAAATGGGGAAAGCAAAGGGTCTGAGTAGTTGCAAATTTTGGCCCAGGTGACAAAACCACTAACTGGTGGATCCAGGAAAGGGTTTACTTCTGTCTGGAGTCACTATGCTATCCCACATCCATCATATAGAAAAATGCCACTGGTTCTTCCCTGTGGAATTATCAGTCAGAGGTCTGATTAGGGGCTTTTTCCTGCATGTGTATCCTATTGGGTTCTTTTCTGATTTTTGGCCGCCACGGTTCTCTGGCTGCCATGGTTGGAAACAACTCCAGTCCTGAAGCGGCTCTCTGTGCCCACCGTTTTCAACATCCATCCGTCATATCATTAAGATTTGAGGGCATCAAAGTCCGAAGTACTGTATGTGTGAACTCTGATCTGTCTCTCTCTAGGACATTAAGTTGTTAAGTGTGTTCCTGTTTTCCTTCCCTCTTCCACATCATCCTACAAAGTAATACGTCCTTCATTTTCTTGCACCCACAAAAAATAGGCATTGGCAAAGGAAGACAGACACTGTGAATGCAGTCATACCTTGTTAGGAACCTCAATTTTCCATCACTTTTATAGTTTCTTTTTTTGTCATCGAAGTGATCTCATTGAGATATTAGAGGCTTAGCATAAAGAATCCACAGGACACCTAAATCCTAAACAAATTAAGCAAAGGGCACCAGGAGAAGCTGGGCTGAGGTGAGGGAGGTGGAGTGTCCTTGATGACCACAGCTTCTCCAGTCTCCCAGTTCCTCATGGGACATATACTTAGTAGAGCTATGACAGTATTTTTGCTGTACAAGGTGAGGATTTGCCAGGTCAAGGGAAGCTCCCAAGTGAATGGTTTACCAAATCTCTTATACCCCAAGTATGTCCCTCTGAAGTGCAGACCTAACAATTGTGTTGGTTGCAAAAACCACCTTCAGTAAGCCATATCACTTGAATCTAACATTTGGATTATGGGCACAATCTTGCTATGCTGTCTACAGATTATACATCCACGTCTAGGCCTCCCACACATGTTCACACCGCAGCTGTGTAATGATGACCATGATGTGGACATCACAGTTGGCTCATGGGCAGGAGAGGCTGTGCCCAGCAGACCTGCCAGCAGCCACAGCACACAGCCACCAGCCCCTCCGATTGTAGTTGATGTAAGCATGCCCTCTTCTTCAGCGAGCTGGGCAGAACTCAGTATAATCAACTACATTCTCAAGAACATCTCAGTGTGGATGCTCACTTAATCTCATCTCTGAGGGCCAATGGGGTTCAGCCAACGGGGCCTATGTATGAAGTGAAAAACAGGATGTATCCTTTCAAGAATGACTCTAGACCAGTGATGAAGTATTAAACATTGCCCAAGAAGTATCGGGACACATTTGCTTGATTAAGTGCAGCAGACTGATCCTTTGAAAACTGCCATTTCTCTCAGCTTGCAGCTGTAACCCTGAGCATGCGGATGACTGTGAGCAGGGCTCAGGCCGCTGTACCTGCAAGCCAAATTTCCACGGACACAACTGTGAGAAGTGTGCTGTCGGATACTACAATTTCCCTTTCTGCTTGAGTAAGTACCACTGCAAAAGTAAAGACCTCTCTTCCTGGCACATAGTTGGGCTTTGCACATCAATAGCTGAGGACATGGCAGGTGGTGGAGGGATGGAGGGGAGTAGAAATGGGACCAGGTGCATTGTATTTACATGAAAGTGTTTCTAAAAGTTTGGAACATAAAATTGATACAAGTATGTTTTATAGTCTTCTTTATGTCCAAAGTGTTAGGTGGTACCATGGACGTTGCCATCTCATTGGGTCCAAAGGGTCCAATATTGGCATTTTCAACTCAGTAATCCACGTCTGTGATTTTCCTTCATGAACCTAGAGGAGATGTCATGGCTTCTAAATGTTCGTTTGCATACATGTAATATGTGTCATGTTTTGGGTGACCAGAAGGATGTGTTTCTCCTTTCCCAAGGTACAGCAGGCCATGTTATCACAGGCCCCCACCTCACCCCACTGCAGTGATCTCACTGAACAATCTCAGTGAACATCTCAGCATCTTAGAGAGAAAAATATGTATGTCAGAAATACCGCAGAATGCGAAGCAGGGGCGTCTATGAAGTCCACTGTGCAAATTGTGATTAGAGCCGTAGTCTGGTCATTCGGCCACAGGATAGAAACTGCAGTCTGGGGTTAGGACAAGAGCCCCCAGTGCCGCCTTAGTGCTCACCCACCCCCACACTCAGAACCCTGCTGTCACAGGAAGAGCACATAGAGCTGCGGGGAGAAGGGGGCAGGGGACCTATGACTCGGGTGGCTACGGGTCCAGCCTCTCAATTGTCCCAGGGTAGTTATTAAACTAGCACCACTTTCACTGCCAAGTGTCCTGGAATGAAGAATAAATCATATGACCATCTGATATTGAAAGGAACCAATTTTAAGCCAGAACACAGTAACACCAAATCAGGACTCAATCAACTTAGAATCTGCAGTTATTGGATGGAGGCTGAGCAGAAATTGTATTTGCCTTTTTAGTGGAAAAATGAAACCTGAAGTAATGTTATGGTGTAAACAAAATTTGAGGGAGCGGGAATCTTGAAAGAAAATGCTTTTAAAAAGCTAGTCTCAATTTTACATTAAGAGCCAATAAAGCTGTTAAAGAAGTCAAGCCATCCTGCTTAGACTGGGACTTGGCTATTGTGAGTGCAAAATATCTATTTCTGTTTGTTAATATGTAAATAAGAATGTCTGACCAGTCTGGTTTCAATTACTAGATGCATTTTAAATACAGCAATATTGCCTTTCTTTAAATTAGTCTCCACAAGCTACTTTTCACTAAATTAGAGAGGGCTTCTTCCTAGTTAATACAATTTAATATTTTATTTTACTGCCCTCTTAGTCCTCTGAATTTTTTAATAAACTATTTTTTTTAGGAATTCCCATTTTTCCTATTTCTACTCCAAGCCCAGAAGATCCAATAGCTGGAGATATAAGAGGTAAGTAACCTCTCTTATTTATTGTACTTCAGTGAAGATATTACGCCCCCTAGTCTCCTATTCTACTTCCTGTATACACTGCTAAGTCCAAGTTCAAGAAGAATGGCAAGATGTCTTGAGGTGTCTCCTATTTGAGCCCCTTCCTCTCCCCGCCATCATTTTCTATACCGGTCTGTCTTTTGCAAGGCACTATCTGATTAAGGAAATGAAGCAGAGCTTGGATTATTAAACCCCCACCTGGCTCAAAACCAGTTCAGTCGCAATCAGTGCTCACTGTATTCTTTGGGTTCCCCATAAAGAATCCCTGAGAAAGGAATGCCAGCAATTTGTCTGGAGGCAATCCCAGGAAACACCAATAAGCAGCGGTCCCCAACCTTTTTGGCACCAGGGACCGATTTCACAGAAGACAGTTTTTCCACAGACTGGGGGTGAGGGGTGGTGAGGGAAGATTTGAGTGCATTACATTCAAGCTCCCCTCCTGTGTGCGGCCCGGTTCCTAACAGGCCACACACCAGTAGTGTTCATGATCCAGGGGTGGGAGCCCCTGAATAAGGGACTGAGTCAGGGAGTAAAAGAAGCTGTTACATAGATACATTAGCAAGCAAGGTCCTACTGCAGCTCCTGGAGCTCCATCCCTCTGAGCATAGAATTTACGCAGCATTATCTGGACTGAAGGAATAATTTCAATTACCTGCCACCAGTGGAGGGCTGCCTCGGGGGCGTTAACTCTGTGGCCCAGCTTGGCCTGCGGGAAGGCTGAGGTGCTCCTGCAGCCTCAAAACTCCCCTGGGCACAGAGTAGCAGAGGTGTGCAGGGAGTGCCTTTGTGGTGGAGAGGTGTGGGTGCCTCACCTGTCAGGTTTCTCATTCTGCAAGTATTTTATGGTCGCCAATGATACACACAGTGACATTCTGGCTGTGGGGGCTTAGCATTCCCAGCTCTCTTAGAGCTTATATTCCACTTGGGGAGCTCATACAATAACATATACAGTATACAAACCACTAAACAAATAAAATCTCTAATATGCTGGCTTATGATACGTGGGGCTGTGTCCTGTACAAGGTCACTACTTTCATGGGAGAGTCATTCACATTGCAGGTATAAACTAGTCCATATGAGAATATTGCAGCCCTTTAGGTTAGATTCTGGAGCTGTGGGAAGTTTCCTACCTAAACTCCACAATGGCACACACAGGGATGCACACACTCAGAAGGGCACAGCCATGCCAACATCGAGTGCATACAGCCCATGACCTTCTGAGTCCCCCATTGACATTGCTTCTCATCCCCCAGGGTGTCCAGGTACTCCCTCTCTGGTGTGCAGGCAGTGAGAGGTGTGTGAGAGTGCACGTACCGCTCCTTCGGGCGTGTCCAGGGTCTGGGTGGGCAGAGAAGGGGCACTTGTGACCAGACAAGAAGATGGCCTCTGGAGAGATCTCCTTGGCAGAGGAGTTTGGGCTCTGCACCAATATGGTAGCTCAGAGAAGACGAAACCTCATGGGAAGCTATTGCGATAATCCATGAGGAAGAGAAGATGGTGGCTCAGACCCAGGAGGTCTCAGTGGAGTGAAAAGAAGTGGACAGATTGTGTATTTAATCTGGAGATAGAAGCAACAGGGCTTGCCAGGGGATTGCTGGACCAGAAGTGGGGTACGAGAGAACGACAGGACACTGGATGGGGCAAACAAGGAAGATGTTGCTGTTTATTGAAGCCGGAAAGGCTGTAAAAGAGAAGGCGATGTGTATGGGCTAGGGGAGAGGCAGGCGGGGGAGGTCATGGGGACTTGCAGGCACTCTCTTCTGGCTGCTCCTTTTTTTCTCTGTGAAATAAGAGTCAAGGTCAGGGCAGAAAGTGAGGGCAGGGAGAAGGACTTGGAGTTGAGGAGAGAGAAGGTATGAACAAGTCATCCTAGACAGTGGGGGACTGAATTGGCCCGGAGAATGTTAGGGGGCCAGCACAAAGAGCTCACCAGAAGTCAGGTACCATGGGACCCAATCTACCTTCCTGTGCTGTTTCCTACTTCTGCTCTTCCTGCGCCTGATGAAGCCACAGCGCCACGTGTTATTACGTAGGATATATATCGTCTTAAGTTTTTGTCAGATCCCTGGTTGCCTGGGGACAGCAGCTCTGCTTGACTTGGTTTCTAATCCTCAGAGGACCTACCACAGTATCCTGCCCAGAGTGGGGCATAATCAAGTGCTTCATTAAATGTTCGTTAATTGACTAGACGGAACTCAGCTTTTGAGCTTTGATTACGACACTCGTCTCTGGTCTCCTGCCACAGAATGTTTTAGATCTCCCACTTACTGTCTGCTCACAGTGATCCCTTTGTTATCCCATTCTCATTTTTTTCCCCCAAGTAGACTGGTGGTGACTTCAGAAAAAGAAACTTAATTGAACTTGAAGGGAAGTTCAGATGTCTGTTATGAAATATTAGGGAAGCCTTAGAACACAGCCTCGAGGAAAAGAGGTTTAATTAGTGCAGTTAGATTTGTTTGGGAATTCGAATGTGCGCATATCCATTTCAATTTGGTCTTTTATGAATGCGTTTTAAAAACACCCAGTTTGGGGCCTCACTCCTGGCAGGGAACATTGGAAGCACAAACATCTCAGCAGCCAGGAGATACACAGTAGTGGGTAATACTGAGCACCCTTCAACCCTGAGAATTTTAATTCTTTTAGGCCCATGGATACTCTCATGTCTTCTAATACAGTGGTTCTTAAACAGGGCTGTTTTAGAAGCCCTTGCTTTTACAAGATATAAACTCTTGTGTTTCACCCCAGATCTAAATCCACCTTTCCACAGTTGAAGCCCGGACTTATATTTTCAGCACGTTTTCCAGATGATGCTGAGATCTGTCTCTTGTTAAGAACCACTCCTCTAATTGGAAAAAATTCCCATTTAGTAGTTGGAAAACTTTCCTGTAAAGGTTCTGGTAGTGAATATTTTCAGCTTTGTAGGCAAAGTTGCAATATTCAACTTTGCTGTTGTACAAGCCACTATAGATAATACGTAAATGAATAAATGTGGTCGGCTGTGTTCCAATAAAACTTTATTTACTAAAATAGGCGTGGCTTTGGCACATAGACCATAGTTTACAGATCCTGGGATTATATCAGAATCTCCAGGCTGGAGAGTCCAGACATAGGCAATGGTGGGGAATTGCTACTCTAGAAAATCCATACGATCAATTTCAGACTCTGAAGCTTTGACACAGAAGAACAGAACAATATTACAGAACAGAATGTTTGTGGGTTTTTCATTGTATTTCATGACCCTGAATATTATCAGTTCTTTCTGGGTCCAAGTGATTAGTTATATCCACTTAAGATTTATGTTTAGGAAGCCAATGTATCAATATCTTTGTATCATATCACAATGTATCAGTAGACACATCTTTAAGGGCTCCTTTTGAACATGACAGCATACGAAAAATATACACTCTAGAGGGACACCAGCCCACAGGTGCATGTATACTTTTATTCCTCCAAGTTCAAATGAAGAGCAGCAAAAAGCAAAATCAACAGCTGCAGACAGACTCCAGGTGCTTACTTTGGGAGACTGATACGACCTAAGGATGATTCTCTAAAGTGGCCCATTTTGTCTAAAGAATGTTCAGGAGGGTTTTTGACAAATATCATGAAAAGGGTTTGATTCCCCCAATCATTTCGTTAGGAGATACTCACACTGGCCGCAGTTTTGAGGTCAGTGTGGATAGGACAAAGGATGAGAACTCTGAGGTTGGGGAGATGGCCGCTGGGGATGCTTTCCTGGCTCTGTTCCTCCCCAGGCTGGGCACCTTATCTGCCCGGCAGGGTGGGGCAGTCACTGTTGATGTGGAGACCTGCCAGGTAAGACTTAGAGAGGGGCACACAAATTCCGGTACCTCAGGTTTGAAGCTCTGTGTGGATGCCAATAAAACAGAATTCAAGGAATGGTGTTTACTGAAAAGAATTCGAGTCTCGAGTATTTAGCATACTCTTCATTCACTAAACTTTTATGAAGTGCCTATTCCGTACTAGGCACTGACTAGGCACGGACAAGGCACAGTCCTGCCTGCTGCACAGCCCCTGCACCCCGGAAGCTCCCATCCTGCAGGAGACACGCAGGTAATAGTTATGACAGCAGGAGTTAATACCATGACCAGGCGAGAACACGAAGCCATGCGAGCATACAAGAGGGACATCCTTACAGTCCCTTACAGAAGGCATGATGGAAGGAAAAAAGGAAGGAGGAAAGGGAGGGAGGGAAGGAGGGGAAAAGAGAGGGAAGGAAGGAAAGAAATGAGGGAAAGAGGGAAGGAAGGCGCACAGAGGTTCTGCAAGGGCTTCCCCACAGCAAGAGGAGGAGGCATCTGAGCTGAGTCTTAGAGCGTGGAGGGGGTAGCCAGGGAGAGGGGCAGCTGAGAGAAGGCTTTGGAACAGGAGAGGAGATGGCGGTGGGCCACTGGGACTGAGTCATGGGGAAGGGGCAAGAAGTGAGTGAAGGGGTAGGGAGAGGAGAGGATTAGGAAATGATCAGAGTGGACAGCCAGGTGCAGAGGTACAGGTTACACTGCTCGACTCACCTCATCTGAGGGGGCACTGTGTCCACTGAGGGCATTGCAGAGGTGTATATTTATGGTGACAATTTTACTGCCAGTGTCTGGAAAGCACTTTGAGGAAGGGACACCTTTTCTAGTTTGCACAAAGGTGCCACTTGGGCTGCCGGCAGCCTGGAAGGTTCTGCAGGGTCTACTGTGTCATACATGTCAAGGACTTTGGATTGTGTCCTGAAGGCATTGGGTCACCTTTGAGGAATTTGAACTGGAAAATGATATGAGCAGAAAGGTCACTCTTGACACCAGAATGGACAGTGAATTGGAAGGGGCAAGACAGGAGCCAGACAGCCTTGTGAGGAGGCTGGCAAATGATCTAGGCAGACAAGGATGAGGTCTGAGGGAAGGCTCTGGAAGGAGAGCAGCGTTCCAGGGACTTTCCTGAGATGTAATCACTATGATTGGTGATAAGGGGAAGGTGAGGCACCTCAGAGGTTTCTAGCTCTCACACTGTGTGGGACTACTTTCTAGATAAGGGAGAGGAATTGTTGAAAAGTGAATTTTAGAAACAGAATTTTTTAAATGCATAGGTACCAGATGTTTTCTTTCTGTTTACAAATGATTGTAAATCAGGATTCCTTGGACCTCAGTGACAATGTGAAGTTCAAGTTTCTTACTGAATTTTAGTGCCTGGTTAAGGCCAAGCCTGCATTTGACAATAACACTTTCCCTTTCTCTGCGGCGTTCTATGCCAGCAGGGCGAGGGCTTTGGGACCTTGGAAGGCAGTGTGACGAGCGGTCAGGGCAGTGCTCATGCCAGCCTGGGTGCAAGGCTTCTCTCATGGTGGATGCGCCCTTGCACACATCCAGTGCTCTTTTTGTCAAATTAGGTGACCACCTGACTGAAATGTGAACAAGGCAGGGAATATGCAGAGATGGTGAATGTGTTCTGATTTACCCTGATCCTTTTTCTTAATTATTTTATCAGAAAAAATAATTCCACGGCTTTCTTATTCATCTTTTATCTGAAAGGTTAAGGGTTTAGGGCAAAGCAGAAAGAGTGGGATTTGACTAAACTTTTAAAATGACCTATTATTTTAATCTTTTTAGAAAATCTTTTCAAAATGCAGGAGACCTCCCTTCCTTGTAACTAGGGTGATTGAACCCAGTCAAATCTTTGAGTATTTCAGGATCTTCCTTAAGGGACCATGTTGTAGATTTAGGTGCTAAAGTTTTTATAGAAATGTAGATGGTTTAAATGTGAGATTGGTTTGAATATGTAAACTAATCTAGGATACACCTTGAACATGGCTTTTAAAATCAGTTATCAGCTTGTAAATTTAGCATGGGCTGTGTTCAAATCGTGACTCTACTTTTGTGGCTGTGTGACCTTGAGCAAGTTAATTAACCTTTCTGAGCATCTTTTTTTTCTTAGCTGTAAAATGCTTACCTATCTTACAGAGCTCTCACTTGATTTCATGTTGTTTTTTTTTTTTTATCCATTTATAATGAAGTCAAGGAAGAGACTGTCTTTTTGAGAAATATTTATTTGTTGAGAAACACTGTGTGATGGCACTGGAGGTGACCCCTCACGAAGTGTTCAGTCCTAGAGGTGTTTCACTTACCTGTTGCTGTGTAATGAATCACCCCAAAACTTAGTGGCTTAAAATGACAAGGGTTACTTCTCACATTGTGGGGAAGGTAGAGACTAGCTAGGCAGTCTCTCTGATGGACGTGCTGGAGGGTCTGCTAGGGACAGCTGGGTGTCTCGGCCACATGGCCTTTCTCTTCAAGGAGGCTAGACTGGGTACTTCACATGGCTTCTCAGGGTTTCCAGAGGGGGGAATGGGAACCACAGAGACCGTTCTGACCTGGGCTCAGAAATCCTACACTAGCACGCTCACTTCATTCTGCTGGTCAAAGCAAGTCATGAGGCCCATAGTGACTTCAATAATTAGAGTGTTATGGAAGACAAGTGGCTAAGAGAGAGAATAGGAGAGGAAGGCAGGAGCCTGCTCGTACAGATTAGTTGTGGTTGACTTTGAACTGAGAAAGAACCAGGGAAAGGCATTCCAGGCAGAGGAAGATCTTGAGGTGGGAGAACACTTCCTTGTGGGCTTGAAAGTGTCCTGACTTGCTTGACAAGCCCATGCCTAGAGGGTTAAGTGACACATTCTGGGTGAGTCCCCCACAAAACCATGTATGGCACGTGGTTGAGCTGAATTTATGTTTGTTTCTTTTCTTCTAAAAAAATAAGAGGTAGAAGTATGTTTAATTCAAGACTGTCATCAGGCCCTAGCCAGGTAGCTCAAGTAGTTAGAGCATCATCTTGATGTACGAGGTTGTGAGTTCCATCCCTGGTCAGGGCACATGTAAGAATCAACCATTGAATGCATGAATAAGTGGAACAACAAATTGATGTTTCTCTCCCTTTCTGAAAATCAATCAATAAAAATTTAATGAAAAGATTGTCATTAGATGGGAATCTAGTAAATTGAAGTTTTACTCTGTAAAGCTCAGATTTGGGCTGAGGGGAAGTGTTTTCACAAAAGTAGATATTAAGACTGTTCAAAAGATGTTTTGCAAACTAATGCTCACCCTGGGTGTCTCTTAGTGGCATCTCTGACTTTTCCTGAATATTTTTTTTATTTCCCTTTAAGATGTAGTCATCGGGGTTCAGAATGTCTATAAGCCATAGATATATCATAATCTATGTTTTCATGATGGAAACCTGGGGGAAGGGAGAAACTGACAAAAGACTGGGGAGACCCCTCGGAAGTCTCTCTTCCTTCACAGGGTGTGACTGTAACTTGGAAGGCGTTCTCCCCGAAATATGTGATGACCGTGGAAGATGCTTATGCCGCCCCGGGGTTGAGGGCCCTCGGTGTGATGCCTGTCGCTCGGGTTTCTACTCATTCCCTATTTGCCAAGGTAAGTGGGCAACACAGCATCAGTCCCTGAAGATAAATTTTCCCCTAAGGAAATGCAGAGGCTGTTTCTGGTGCAGCTGGGTGGCCTGCAGTGTAATAAATAAGCCCTTGACTTATATATGTGCATTATATGGGACTGTCCTCCTCCTTGGGCCATGTCACCTCTCTCCTATTTTTCCTCTCTGGTGGTCAGACACATGGGCTTTGGTGTCAGTTGCCTGTGTGTGTGCAGATCTTGGCTCTGGAGAGAAGGTGGTATCTGAGCAGTACTTCGGAAACTGACAGGTAGATAAGGGGAGGAGGCAGGGCATTCCAGGGGAGAGAACAGCAAACACAAACCCACAAACTCCTCCCTCCCCCTGTTGTGTGTCCACGCACCAGTCCTGGTGCAAGCACCTGAAGGGGACAGAGGAGAGGAGAGGAGGTGTCTGGCCCAGTCCATAGAGCACAATAGGTGTGCTGTAAATGGTGGGTGAGCAAGCAAATACACGAATCAATTTGCCAAGGTCCTTCTCCTTTGCCTCCTTCTCACTGCCTGCCACTGTTCTTCCCCGAGTGGGTGATGTCGGGAAGGGAAGGAGGAAGAAGAGAAGATTACCAGTCAGGGCTCAGGACAGGAACTTCACACCTCTGCAGGTATTATAAACACACAGGGACTTGCTATAAGTGATCAAGTACTCGCCCATCTCTTGACACCCAGGAAACCAGACAGGGCACAGCTGCAGAGACACTTGACAAGCCACACGAAGGCAGCCTCCACCTTACTTTCCTCCCTTTCTAATCTTATTCAAGTACTTCTTGATTGCAAAACCCAGTTGGCATCCAGTCCTCCGGAATCCAACTCCAGGAGACTCTGGAAAGTACTCTTTCAAGTTTCCCAGCCTCTGAACACAGGAAGAGGTTAGCATTGCTGTTGAGCATCCACAGGGTCAGTGCAGTCAGCTACAATAAAGAGCTGTGCATGTGAGCCAGGAGCAGGAAAAACCCTCCCCAAAGCTGGAGGACAAAGCGGCCAAGAGCAAGGTTTGCACTGGCTATCAACTTGGGCAACTTACTTAATCCCTCGGTTCTTCAGGTTCCAAATAACAGTGCCTGCCCTGTAATGTGTTGTGCAGGTTACGTACGCACTGACATGTAAAGTTCCTAGAGTCGGGGAGTCCTCACTTGTATGGCAGCTATTATTCCTTAACCCTCCTTCTTCTGCCCCATTTTACCCTCTGTGTTATTTTAAGAGCCTGTAGCCCCAATCCTAGTTATCTCTCTGTTTGCATAGATGTCTGCATGCCACACCCCAAGCCTCTCCTTTTCCTCCTGGCCCCTTGGCACACCCTGTCCATGGGCTTCTATCCTCTGCCCCCACTCTCAGCCTTTGCCTCTCTGGGGCCACAGAAACTCTCAGCAGTTTCTGAACAGAGAATTGGTCACCTAGCAGGTGGAAGGGTAAGGACAGAAAGGGGGTGTCTTTTATTCTTGTTCCTTGACTTCAGAATTGACTCCCAGCCAAGATGAAGCATAGGTGTATACACTGTGTTTCCTTGAACAACCAAAAGAAGGAAAACAACAAATTTAAAAACAAAAACCAACCAGAACCAACAGAAAATCCAACTGTATGGAAGTCTTACAACCAAGGAATTAAAGAAGAAACATTCATCCAGGCTGGTAGGAGTGGCAGAGATGGGCAACCAGGCAGAGTCGACTTGTGGCAAGGCAGCAGAGGGAGGAATGTGGTGGGCAGTCCCACATTTGCATGCGGATAGACTGGGAGGAACACTGGGGAATAAGACAGACCTCGCAACCCAGAGTTCCAGCACAGGGAAATAAAGCCTCAAAACCTCTGACTGAAAACACCTGTGGGGATTGAGGCAGTGAAAGAAACTCCCCTCCTTGCAGGAGAGTTCGTTGGAGAGACCCAAAGTGTCCTAGAATGTACACAAACCCACCCACCCAGGAACCAGAACCAGAAGGGCCCAATTTGCTTCTGGCTGTGGTGGAAGGGACAGGAAGCTGGCAGAGAGATGAGTGGGCCTCATTGTTCCCTCTTGGATTCTTTCCCCACATATAGCACTGCAAAACAGCAACTTGGGTTGCCCTGCCCTGGTGAACACCTAAGGCTCTGCCCCTTACTATGTGACAGGTGTGCTGAGACAAAAAAAAAAAAAAAAAAAAAAAAAAAAAAAAAAAAAAAAAAAAAAAAAAAAAAAAAAAAAAAAAAAAAAAAAAAAAAAAAAAAAAAAAAAAAAAAAAAAAAAAAAAAAAAAAAAAAAAAAAAAAA